>JASAMY010002383.1:0-34408 GCA_030248085.1 Paralinhomoeus sp. GSCO2_6 | reverse complement strand
CGGTACGCAAATCTGCGTAAATCGCGTTCGTTTCTATACGAAATACACCTATTCGTCCGCGGGGGGGGGGGGGGGGGGTGAATTCCAAATTGTGCACGTATGCATACTGCAGAAAAAAATTTTTTTTTCGTCAAAATCGTATCTGTACGAACCATTTTTGGCAATTGAGACACATTCGTAGGGTACGAATGTGTGTTACATGGTTTGAATTATTCGTATGCTGACGAATTATGACCACTGTGACTTCACCGACTTCACCAGCGCCCATTTACTAGGGCGATGCTCACAGTCACACACAACATCCACGCAGTTGCACTACACATTGACAATAGAGAATCAACAAGACATATACTCTCAACATTTGTATGACATAAGGGAATGGAAGGCCCAAAAGCAGTAGCCAGGGTGAAGGAATGTGCAGCACGTGACACAATACCAACCCGTCTCCTGGCTCTTTGCGTTGCCCAAGCGCACGACGTTCTTGAACTGCATTGTCCTGGCGATGTACGCCTGCAACCAGTTTCTGCCCACCGAGGAGCGCTTCCGAGTGCCCAAGCTACTCTAGTTTGGCAGCGTGCCCGTCCATCCCTCCCCTCTCCTCTACCTCTCAAAAATTTGTTGTTAGCTGCATTGCTCAAGTATTCCCGTAGTTGTTGAGGCGTTGTTCGCATTTCTCCATTGTTGCGCGCATCTTTGAGTAGTAGTGCATAGTAGTGCATTTCGGTAGCGTCCGGTCGCTAGATGGTCTCATAGTTAGTAGTGTATATAGATGTTGTTAGAAGGTCGATTTTGGAAGGTCGCGTCGTGTATCGTTTGAAGAGAGAGAGAGAGAGAGTGAGTGGTGGAAGAGAGAGAGTGTTGGAAGACAGCTAAGTGCGCTCAATGCTCATCACGCATTTCCAACAAAACGACCCCACGACGGTTGACACAACAGACGAGCATAGTGGCGCCATGGTCTACAGCAGTGACAATTCGTACTGATAAATTTCCATACGAAAGCTTTTACACACGCGTAAGGGGGTGGTTATACGTTGCTTGAAAAAAAGGTGTCGTATGGGAACTTTCCGGTACGAATGTTTTGAGGGCATTGAAGACACTGGTACGAATCAGTGTTTCCGTTCTTTCGTATGGAGTACTGCCGTACGAATTGCCCGAACGAGCGGCCGGCCACTGAGTCGAGACGAGTCATTCATTCGTATGCGTGCGGAAGCAAATGTATGCGTATCTGTTGCTGTGCATTGCGAACGCGTGCCTAAACGCACGCATACGAATTGAAGGGGGAATTACCAGTTGTTTTGCCTGCAAAATCTTGGATTTTGCAATCATCTGGGGAGACGTGATGAACGATTCCATGCTGTTCTCCCCCATTTCCTTCAGTTGTGGTGCCGCATCGTCCTTAGCTTGCGCGAGGACGCGCTTCAGAACGTCCAACGGTATGGGCGACTTTGTTCGGACGAACTCCTCGGTGGGCAGCTCCTTCTCACTCGTCTTGTGTATGCCGACGCCGCTTTCTGCGAAACCTGGCAGCGCGACAGGCGTTGACGGTTGCGTGGCCGCAGGCGTGGCAGTCGGAGTAGGAGCAAACGTGGTGTCCGCCGGTGTAGGCACCCCAAGGAACGCCTGCCAGTTGCGCTTTAGGAAGTCTAGCTTCGCCGTCGGCTGGCCGGACGCCTCTGCCTCGGCGCGCTTCGAACAGACGATCCAGTGCGCCTTCATAGTCTTGGATTGCCACGTCTGCTTCCCGCAGTACGGACAATGGACAGATTCGTTCGCACAACGTGGCCGCTTGTCTGCCGTTGCCTTCTGTCCAGACGCTCTCTTGAACTTCACTTTTGTTTGCTCTATCTTCCCTTTCTTTGCCTCTTTCTTTTTGCTTTCTTTTTTCGTAGACTGACCAACGTCCGGAATGGCGTCGTTGTTGGACGGCCTGCCTGCAGACGCGGCCAATTCCTCGGCGTCGGCGACGAACCGCTGCAGCAGCGGATTCGCTGTGGACTCGACGTCGATGTGCACGTCGTCGATGTCGACGCTGTCTGCGTCGTCGACGCTCTCAGCGGGCTGGACGTCGTCGGCGACAGCGGGTGCGTCCGCCTCAGCCGGAGTGTCCTTTTTGCTCGCCGCGGCGCTGCTTCTCGCGGCCGTTCTTCTCTGTCTCAACTGCTTGTTCTCAAGAGCTGCCAATGCGGCCTCGTTGAACACCTCGACGTTGTACTTGTCCTCGCTGCTCAGGTGACTGAGGGCGTCGTCGGGCGGGGCAACGAGCGTCTGTAGGTCGACGAAGACGCTGTCCAGTCGGGTGTCCTCTTTGAACATCATTTCCGTTTCTGGAAGGTCCTCGTCCTCGGCCAGCTCGTCCGCACTGGGTAACGGCCACGACGCGAACAGGAAGCTGTTCTGAAGCGGCTTCTTGGCGCGGAGCAGTCCGCTTCGGTTCTTTTTCGCCCTGTCGTTTTCGCGAATTCTAGCGCCAGCTTGGTTGAGGCAGATGACCACTTCACGCTGCAGCAGCAAGTTGTTTGCGTGCGTGCGTGCGTGCGTGCGTGCGTGCGTGCGTGCGTGCGTGCGTGCGTGCGTGCGTGCGGACGTTACTGTACGGACGTATGCGCGTAAGTACGTAGTAGTAGTAGTAGTAGTAGTAGTACGCGGACGTAGTACGTAAGAGTCTGCACACGAAACGCTACACACTCACAGTTGACGCAGTTTGCTTGTTTACAGTTTGCGTGCCAAAAAATACACTGCTACTGTTGTTGTTATTGGTCAGTCGGTCAGTCGTGCACGGTCAATTTCGTATGCATATCAACTGCATTCAAACGTGCAGATCGTGTTCCATTTCGAACGCATACGCACAAGCCGTTTTTATTACGCTTTCATCCGTCCGCATACGAAACGAGCATATTTTGAGCTTTGGAAAAAAGTACAACAATCCGTATGCATACGACACTTTTCGGTCTAACAAACTTCAATTCGTTCGCGAACGCATTTGCGCACGACGAAAAATAACGTGCGTATAGATACGACAAAAACAGGAGTATCAATACTAACAAAAAAAAAAAACAATTCGTATGGAGTTCCGATTCGTTGGCTTGAGAAAGGCGATTCCGCGGTCTCTAATAGTTATTTGAGGATACCTACGTTGGACGCGAATAAGAATAGCTCAAAAAAAAATTCTGTCGCGACGATTCAAAGCGCTAAAAAGCGCCAAAAGATCTGTGTAGGGTGTGGGCAAGAGCTCCTCTCAGTTGTGGGCTGCCCCCCATCTCAAGAGACAAAAGAAACAAAAAGCGTACAACACCGAGGGTTCCCAGGCCGTCTCCGATCCAAGTACTAACCCGGACCGACAGTGCTTGACTTGCCAGATCGGACGGGATGGCGTATTCTCACCGTGGTATGGTCGTACGCACTGCACTCTCTCTACTGGACGCTTTTCTCTGTCGCGGCCTTTCTTGGTGAGAAGACGCGCCAAAAGATCTGTGTAGAGTATGGGCAAGAGCTCCTTCCTCTCAGTTGTGGGCTGCCCCCCCCCCCATCTCAAGGCACAAAGCTAACTCGATCCACCGTGGTAGGTAGGGCAGGCAACTGCAAATTCACTTTGGACATGTATGCTGCGCAATCCTATTAAGGAAAAATTAGCAGGCGGCTGCAAAAAAAGGTGAATATGTGCGCTCTTTGTTGGAGCCCAGTTTGAAAAAGAGGGGTATCAATTAAGGCATGCCTCATTTATGTGTAGGCACTTATGCTTTGCAGCTGATCAACTTCAGTTTGAACAAACCGTGTATAAAAACCGAACCAAACGCAGCAACACGTCACATATTCGGCATTTTTTTGTGTTCGCGTGCATGGAAAGGAGCAGTGGCAATTATAGGACCTAACTGGACTGGAACCATACCTGTAACTGGGGGGGGGGGGTTTGGGGGGGGGGGTTTCCCTCCCCCCCACTTGCTGGTTTTGACCCTACCCACGCCCCCCCCCCCCAACCCTCCCCCCAGGTTCGCGCGAAACCCCACCCAACCCCCCCCCCCCCAGACTTTTTGAAAACTTTCTACTACATACTATCTATATTACTAAAGCACAATGTTTGTTTGTCTGCAACGCAGCCCAGAGAGTTGTGCTGGATGGATTGAGCTGAAATTTTGCATGAAGCTTCCGTGGGAAACTTCACCGTCAAATAGGGGCCGGATTTGCGATAGCTACCGTAATCCTTGAGTTATGCAAATTTCGCATACGTGTTTGATCGAATTTGAGAATTCAGTGTCAATTCTGCTTGGGATATATGTAATCGACCGTGCTGATCACGAATATCACATCCGTTTTCCAGTGCGATACCGTAATCGCGAGATACGACACATTGAATATGCAAATTGCATTTGATCGAATTTGAGAATTCAGTGTCAAATCTGCTTGGGATGTATGTAATCGACCATGGTGATCACGAATCTGGCATTCGTTTTCCAATCTGCTACAGTAATGACAAGATATAGCATTATCCTTTTCTACAGTAGTATGACTGTTTGTGGGTTCTGTCTGCAATGCAGCTTGAGCTGAAATTTTGTATGAAGCTTGCTTGGCACATTTTACCATCAAAATAAGAGTGGCACTACTGAAGCTATCATAATCCATGTGTTATGCAAATATAAATAAATCATATGGTAATACAGCACATTTTATGCGTGCTTCTGACTTATCAGAAGTGTTTAGAGAACAGTTCCATACAGATCAATGGTGTAGTGGTTATGATGCCCGTTACTTTTGTGGGGTTCCTGGGATCAAACCTCTGCCGTAAAAATACTTGTGACTTTTTTGTTTATAACTTTTTTTGTTTTGCACGTGTGCCATAAACTTTTTGAACTTTGAACTTTTTATTATTTTTTACTTTGTTTTACAGGTGTTAACGCGAAAAAACTTGTATTACACGCTCATGCACGCACGCACGCGCGCGACGCACGCACGCACGCACGCACGCACGCACGCACGCACGCACACACACGCACATGGACATGGACACGCGCACGCACGCACATGCACGCACGCGCACGCACGCAAGCACGCACGCACGCACACGCACATGGACACAGACACGCGCACGCACATGCACGCACGCACGCACGCACGCACGCACGCACGCACGCACGCACGCTCGCACACACGCACACGCATGGACATGGACACGTGCATGCACGCACGCGCAGGCGCGATCTCACGCACGCATGCACGCACGCATGCACACACACACACACACACGGACGCACCCACGCACGCACGCGCGCTCATGCACGCACGCACACACACACACATGGACACGGACACGCGCACGCACGCACGCACGCACGCACGCACGCACGCACGCACGCACGCACGCATGCACGCACGCACGCACGCACGCACGCACGCACGCACGCACGGACTCGCGAGTGCGCGCACGCACGCATGCGCGTGTATGTGTTAGCGTTTTAGTGGTGCGTTGTTTTAGTTTTGATCAAGCACTGATCGTCGACGCATTAAACGTAATAAATGAGATATTGTGGTGCGTTTCGCCCTGTCCAATGGCCCAATGAACTTGGATTTCCCCGAAAAAGAAAACGGCTGCAAACAATTGACGCGTCCGCGTCCGCTGCTGCGTCCGATGAAAACTTTCTTAATTTTAGGCTTTGCTTAGGCTTAGTCCAGACTTTGCTTAGGTTTACGCTTTGGCTTTGATTTGGCTTAGGCTTATGCTTCGTTTAGGCTTAGGCTTAGGCTTCGCTTAGGTTTCGGATGCAGCGGACGCGGATGCAACAATTGTGCTTTGCCAACAAAAGATGACGTAAGGAAGACACCGAAGCGCGCCGAAAACCGCCCGCCCATGGCGCGCTGGAATGGAATCGGAAGCGTCGGACCGCGATCCTAGCTTAGACCAGGTCCAAAGGCCTTGCGCCTGCAGATCGAGGTGCATGAACATATGTGAGCAACCATGCAGATTACAAAAAAGCCAATTGTTATTAGCTGGGGCCGATTAAAACAATTAGCCCACTGCCTATATGGGATTTATGGTGTGTCTGCTCAAGATGGTATAGTGCCTAATTTTTACTATCGAATGTAATGACTGGAGATGTAATGACGCAAGACTGAAGCGTTACAACAAAAAAGGTAAAATGTTTTCCTGTGTTGCAGAAGTGCATTCATTGGTTGCATTGGTTGACTTCCTTTGGCTTTTGCTGCAGCACTTTACAGATTCGTCATTGTTGTTTTTAAACTGAGCATTCGAAGCATGATTTTATGACACGTTGTATTGATGATGAGTCACTACTGAGGACATGAAAATATTGATACTGAATCACTTCTGAGCACGTTTTTAATGATGAATGACAAACGACAAAAGAGATGAAAGGTTTTTCAGATATAGCAACAATCTCTGCCTTTTCTCGCCCCCAACCCCCCATTGGTCATTGAGCTACTCGACCTTTGGGGGCCTCTGGGCGATAAACTATTTTCGGGCTCTCCCATTCTCTCCAGCCCCCCTCCCCCCCCCCCTTGCATCGGTTCATGGTCTTCTTTGTGTGCACGTTTTGTGCATGTTTCGGATTGTTCGTGTTGGGTTGCGAGAGCAAAACGTTTTTGAACATACATTGTACAACACATACAAACAGACACACCGAAAAGCCTATGCTCTCCCCACCCCCCGCCACATAGCATCACCACAGAAAATAAAACAAAACTTCTGCAAATGAGTCTCAGCGCATGTCTCCAATTTACGTCGTCGGTGTGTTGGTATGATATTTATTTAAAACAGAGTGGGTGTTACAAGCAATTCTTTAGTATTCATGCAAATGCGTTGGTTGACATGCATTGGCTTTGGTTGACCTGCATTCCAACACTTTGCAGTTTCATCATTGCAGTGCTTCATCATTGTACAAATGAGTATTCTCAACATTATTTTATTTCATGAGACAAATTGATGTTGAACCACTTTGGAGAACTTTGCAAGCAGGAGTCCTGAGTTGAAGCGGCTAGTATATATATATATACAGTGGGGTGGTTTGTGTTGGTGTTGTTGTGTTTTGTTTTTTTTCCTCTTTTTCCCCCGGTGCCTCCCCCGTCTTCCGTTCTTTGGTTTTTTTGTGTTGCGGGGGGCCCGGTCTTGTCTTTCGTCTCTTTGTATCTTCACAGCCAGCCATCCAGTATGTATATACCTACACATCACTAACTGAACTGTAGTGGCAATCCACATCTCACAAATGTTAGCAAGGTGCCGATTATTTATGTAGGAACTTTGGCTGTACCAGGTCGATGGTAATGACCAGATATAGATGAGATGTGAAAGGATTGCTGTTGCGTTTTGGGTGAGTGAGATGGCTCACACAAAAAATGCCGAATATGTGACGTGTTGCTGCGTTTGGTTCGGTTTTTATACACGGTTTGTTCAAACTGAAGTTGATCAGCTGCAAAGCATAAGTGGCTATACATAAATGAGGCATGCCTTAATTGACACCCCTCTTTTTCAAACTGGTCTCCAACAAAAGAGCGTCACATATTCACCTTTTTTTGCAGGCGCCTGCAAATTTTTCCTTAATACAGTGTTTTTTTGTAAGACAAACATCGATGCGTAAAACCTATACAGGCACACGCACGCATGCATGCAGGCATGCACGTACACATGCATGCACGTACGCACGCACGCATGCATGACATATGTACCATGTATGACATATGTAGCATGTTTGGTAGAATCCCTCGAGTGCAGTAGGAGACACTCATCATATAGAATGTGAGCATGTGGATTGAAAATAGGTACACATGTATTTTTCATTGACCAAAGTTGTGCACAACTAATTGTCATGCAAATGATACAAAGAAGGATAACCTATCAGCAAATGGCACAGCATCTACTTACAAATGCGCCGCGCGCACGTGTATGTTTGTATGTTTGTATGTTTGTATGCTTCGAGTAAACTCGCGAACCGCTTGACGTTCGTGCACGCGCGATCTCTCGATCGAATCCTGGCGACCCCGAGATGGTCATGGGCAAGGTCGATTTTTGATATGCAAATTTATACAGTAGTTACGGCCCATTTTCAAATGTTGCAGCCCAGATTAACACTACCAAACAAAATGCACATGGACGAATTGCATATCAAACGACTCGCCTTGACGAGTCATTTGCGCATTATGCACGACTATGCAAATGCGTACTGTAGTTGTGGTACATTGTACATTGTACTGTACATTGTTGCTTGCCGAATTGGGAAACTTCCAGAACGCATGCAGGCAGGCACGCACGCACGCACGCACGCACGCACGCACGCACGCACGCACGCACGCACGCACGCACGCTCGCACGCACGCACGCACGCACGCACGCACGCACACATGCACGCACGCAAAAATGCACGCACGCACGCACGCACGCACGCACGCACGTACATGCACGCACGCACGTGCACGCACGCATGGGAGTGCACGCACGTACACCCATGCACGCATGCACGCACGTGTACGCACGCACGCACGCACTGGAACGCACGGGAGTGCACGCACGCACGCACGCACGCACGCACGCACGGGAGTGCACGCACGTGCATGCACACGCACGCACGCACGCACGCACGTGCACGCATGGGAGTGCACGCACACAGGCACGCATGTGCACGCACGCACGAACGCACGTGCACGCACGAACGCACGCACGAACGCATGCACACACGTGCACATACACACACGCACGTGCACGCACGCACGCACGCGTGCACGCACGGGCGTGCACGCACGTGCACCCATGCACGCATCCACGCACGTGCACGCACGCACGCACGCACCGGAACGCACACACGCACGCCAAGCACGCACGCACTGGCACGCGCACGCACCAGCACGCACGCACGCACGCACGCACACACGCCCACACACACACACACACACAACCCAACACCCACACACACACACCCCCACACACACACACACACGCACGCACGCACGCACGCACCCACACACGCACGAGCCCGCAAGACAGAGCACGCACGCACGCACGCACGCACCCACGCACGCACGCACGCACGCACGCACGCACGAACGCACGCAAGTGCACGCACGCACGCACGCGCGCGCGAGCGCGCAAGCACACACACAAGTGCACGCACGTGCACGCACGCACGCACGCACGCACGCACGCACGCATGCACGCACGCATGCACGCACGCACGCATGCACGCACGCACGTGCACGCACGCACGCACGCATGCGCGCGCGAGCGCACACGCACACACAGGAGTGCACGCACGTGCACGCATGCACTCACGTGCACGCACCCACGCACGGGAGTGCACGCACCCATGCACGGGAGTGCACATACCCACGCACGGGGGTGCACGCACCCACGCACGGGAGTGCACGCACGTGCACGCACGCACGCACGCACGCATGGGAGTGCACGCACGCACGCACGCACGCACGTGCACGCACGCACGGGAGTGCACGCACGCACGCATGGGCGTGCGCGCACGCACGGGCGTGCACGCACGCACGCACGCACGCACGCACGCACGCACGCACGCACGTACATACACGCACGCACGCACGCACGCACGCACGCACGCACGCACACACGCACGTACATGCACGCACGCATGTGCACGCACGCATGGGAGTGCACGCACGTACACCCATGCACGCATGCACGCACATGTACGCACGCACGCACGCACTGGAATGCACACACGCACGCCAAGCACGCACGCACGCACCACCACTCGCATGCACTGGCACGCACGCACGCACGCACACACGCACGCACGCACGCACGCACGCACGCACGCACGCACGCACGCACGCACGCGCGCACCCACGCGCGCAGGCACGCACGCACGCACGCACGCACGCACGTACACGCACGCACGCACGCACGCACTCACTCACACACACACGGACAGGCACGCACGCACGAGCACGCACGCATGGGAGTGCACGCACCTACACCCAACCACGCCTGCATCCCCGCGTACGCACGCACGCACTCAATGGTACGCACCCACGGACGGCAAGCACGCTCGCACGCTCCGGCACGCTCTCGCACTGGCACGCACGCACGCACGCACACACGCACGCACGCACACACGCACGCACACACACACACGCACGCACGCACGCACGCACGCACGCACGCACGCACGCACGCACAGAGGAGCACAAAATTTGGGCCAATTTCTGTCAATGGGGTGCACGCCCTCACGATAAAAAGAGGAACTCAGAATTTGTGGCCGTTTCATTCAACGGGGTGCACGCCTTCACGATCAACAGAGGAACTCAGAATTTGGGCCAATTTCTGTCAACGGGGTGCACGCCCCCATGGACAAAGGGGGAACATGGAGTTTGGGTCCCTCAATGCTGACAACTGTCCTAAGGAACACTCGCCCACACAAGCAAAAGACAAAGCTACGCATATCCTTGCGTGCGCATTATGATCACGTCGACGTCATATGCAAAATCAATTGCTTTGTGCCTTAATGTACACATGGCGGCCGAAGGCCGCGCGCGCCTCTAGTCTACTTACAAATGCGCCGCGCGCACGGGTATGTATGTGGGTATGTATGTATGTATGTTTCGAGTAAACTCGCGAACCGCTTGATGTACGTGCGCGCGCGATGGCTCGATCGAATGCTTGCGACCCAGAGATGGTCATGGGCAAGGTCGATTTTTGAATATATATATATATATATATATATATATATATACATACATACATATGTATGGATATATGGATATATATACATGCATGCACGCACGCACAGGCTTATGTTGAAACACACGTACATGCACGCATGCACGCACGCACAATGCACGTACATGCACGCGCGCACGCATGCACGCACGCACGCTCACACGCACGCACGCACGCACGCACGGTCGCACGCACGCATGCACGCACATACGCTCGCACAGAGGAGCACAGAATTTGGGCCAACCACACGCACGCACGCTCGCACGCACGCATGCATGCACATACGCTCGCACAGAGGAGCACAGAATTTAGGCCAATTTCTGTCAACAGGGTGAACACCCATCACGATCAACAGAGCAGCAGTGAATTTGGCGCCACCAACTGCCAACGGGGTGAACGCCCATCACGATCAACAGAGCAGCAGTGAATTTGGTACCACCAACTGTCAACGGGGTGAATGCCCATAGTGATCAACAGAGCAGCAGTGAATTTTGGCGCCACCAACAGTCAACAGGGTGAACGCCCATCACGATCTACAGAGCAGCAGTGAATTTGGCGCCACCAACTGTCAACGGGGTGAACGCCCATCACGATCAACAGAGCAGCAGTGAATTTGGTGCACCAACTGTCAACGGGGTGAACGCCCATCACGATCAACAGAGCAGCAGCGAATTTGGCGCCACCAACTGTCAACGGGGTGAACGCCCATCACGATCAACAGAGCAGCAGTGAATTTGGTGCACCAACTGTCAACGGGGTGAACGCCCATCACGATCTACAGAGCATCAGTGGATTTGGCGCCACCAACTGTCAATGGGTGAACGCCCATCACGATCAACAGAGCAGCAGTGAATTTGGTGCCACCAACTGTCAACGGGGTGAACGCCCATCACGATCAACAGAGCAGCAGTGAATTTGGCGCACCAACTGTCAATGGGGTGAACGCCCATCATGATCAACAGAGCAGCAGTGAATTTGGCGCACCAACTGTCAACGGGGTGAACGCCCATCACGATCTACAGAGCAGCAGTGGATTTGGCACCACCAACTGTCAACGGGGTGAACACCCATCACGATCAACAGAGCAGCAGTGAATTTGGTACCACCAACTGTCAACGGGGTGAACACCCATCACGATCAACAGAGCAGCAGTGAATTTGGTACCACCAACTGTCAACGGGGTGAATGCCCATAGTGATCAACAGAGCAGCAGTGAATTTTGGCACCACCAACAGTCAACAGGGTGAACGCCCATCACGATCTACAGAGCAGCAGTGGATTTGGCACCACCAACTGTCAACGGGGTGAACGCCCATCACGATCTACAGAGCAGCAGTGGATTTGGCACCACCAACTGTCAACGGGGTGAACACCCATCACGATCAAGAGATGACGAGTGAATTTGGCACCACCAACTGTCAACGGGGTGAACACCCATCACGATCAACAGAGCAGCAGTGAATTTGGTACCACCAACTGTCAACGGGGTGAATGCCCATAGTGATCAACAGAGCAGCAGTGAATTTTGGCGCCACCAACAGTCAACAGGGTGAACGCCCATCACGATCAACAGAGCAGCAGTGAATTTGGTACCACCAACTGTCAATGGGGTGAATACCCATAGTGATCAACAGAGCAGGAGTGAATTTTTGGCGCCACCAACAGTCAACAGGGTGAACGCCCATCGCGCACCTGCTTGCACTGCATGGTCATGTCGACCATCATATGCAAAATCAGTTGCTTTGTTCCTTAACATACACATGGCGGCCAAAGGCCGCATGCGCCTCTAGTGCAGAGAAACTACAAACAGAAGCCACTGCGGATAATTGTGTGCGTGCGTTGTGCTATATTGCTGCATCGTAGCATAGTGATGTAAAGAATCAAAATGATCGCTATAACTAGGCGGTCAACTTTTGTGTTTTAGCCGAAGTGATGCGACGTACCCACATCGAGTTTTTTGTGAAGCAGCCCATTTGATAGTGTGCGTGCGTGCGTGCAGATCTGCAGCGCCATATTGGTGCGTCGGAGCTTAGTGGTGTAAGGAATCAAAATGATCTACACGTGGAGGCGGTCATCTTTTGTGTTTTAGCCGAAGTGATCCAAGCTACCAATATCGATATTTATCGATTATCTCGGAAGTGAAAATATTTTGGTGCGTCGGAGCGTGTTGGCTCCAAGGAATGAAATGTTCAACATCAAAGGGCCATCAACTTTAGTATTGATGTTTAGGCCATCCGACCTAACCACACCGAAATATCGCCAATTATCGTTATCGGTATAATGGTGGGAGGCATTTTGGTGCATCCAATTTGGTCCACTTGCAGAAACTGGTCAAGATCACGTCTGGGCGATCAACTTTCCCCATTATAGCGAAGCTCTGCGATGCACCGTTAAAGAGCCTATAGGGCACGGAACTTTCGGCTGAAATTTTTAATTGCTAATATCTCATTATCAGTGATGAAGTTTTAGGTTCAGTGACTTGGCATAGATTTCCCATAAGAAACTGTTCAAGGAAATAAAAAAAAAATTGGGGGTTAATTGGGCACTTTTTCGAGATTTACTCTTGGTGGAAAGCAGAGGACGCAGAGGACGCAGAGACGATTCCTTTGGTACGCAAAATTGCCATCATGGTTCGCTTACACATGCCAAGTTTCATTCCAATTGCCCACGGCACTAGCGACTGGCGCTCCAAAAACTGGGAGGAGAACACGAAAAAAAAAAAGACACTTTTCGGGAACATTTTCGGGCGTACCCCCTTAACGCGCAGCAATACTGCAACGCGCTGTGGCACGTACGGTCCCCCGATGAGTGCGCTTCTTTTGACCCGTAACGCGCCGAAATCGGTTCAGCCAATCAAAAGTTATAGGCGATCAAAAATCTGAATTCTCGCGCGCGCAAGTCGTCACATATTAGGGTTGTACGCTGACGCGTACACCCTGATATGTTCATTTGTTCGACGCTTCTGTTGAGATCGCACACATTCCGACATAGATCAGTGCATTCGCACCGAAAACCTCGGCTCGTTACAGTCCGCGGTAACGCAGCAGCCACTGGAGCCCTTCATAGGGGCGCATCGGGCGTCTTCGGTTCGGGATGCGATTGCTCAAATTCAGCGCGTAAAAGACGCTGGTGGAAGAATGTCGACTACGGGCCGACTGGTGACGGTACCGAAGCTGAACGGCAAGGTCCAGATCACCCCAGACCTGCAGCAGCCGAACAAGTTCGTCGTCCCATAGCCACTACCCAACATCAAAGACGTCTTGCTCGACACTAGCTTCTTTCTTCTTTATGGTTCTTCACGAAGCTCCATCTCAAAAAGGCGTACTACACATCGAATCACCCGAAGTCGACGCTTCACGACTACGATTACGTCCATAGGACTACCAATACAAAGTGCTACATTTACCGTAAATCCTCCAATTGAGCACCCCCCCTCCAATAGTGCCCCCGGGTACGGCAAGGTTCAAAGTATAGTGCCAACCGCCCCCCCCCCCCCTACCATAGTGCCTACAGGATAAGTGGTACACTACATAGTGGTACTGGTAAGTCATGCCAGGTGCCTTTTAGGCGTCATTTATACGTCCAACCAGTATTTCCCTAGGGGAGGTGCATATAGTTTTGATACACCCTGTACTTAATGTCGACATGCTGTGGAAGGCTCTACGTAGAGTATATTGCTCGTCCCCCGAAGTACCGTCGGACTGGTTGATTGCTCCCTCCGAATGCAATATACAGAAACACAAGTCGAGTATCACAGTGTTAATAATTTGCTGCGCTTGGTCGTCTAATCTGTGAACCCGCTCCGCTACCAGCCTACCTACGTGTCGGCCAGCTGAGGTCTTTTCAATCACTGCAGGAGGTCGTCGAAGAAGCTGTCGAGTTGCTTCTTCAGCTGGCAGAAGACGCGCTCCTCCACGTCTTCGTGGTTGGTAGCTGCACGAAGCATCTATGACTGTCATTGTGGCGGTGGGAAGACGGTTGCGTTGCGGCTCACGTTGCGAGGACCGTCGAAGGCCTGTCGAGAAGAGGGCGACGGGCGAGAGCGGGGCCGCCGCCGACCGCTGGCCGGGCGTCGCGGCGGCGACGCGTCGAGCGGGCTTCAGCTGCGCCTGCCGACGCTGCAGACGCGCGCCTCGCTTCCACAGGCGCAGGCCGCACTCCCTGCACGAGACGAGAGCCGATGTGGGGACAGTGCGATAGGGCGCGGACAACAACAGACCGGCAGACAGCGCAGCGCAGCGCCGCCGCCGCGGAGCGGTACCACTGCTCGGCGCGCATGGAGCGGCAACAGGCGCAGACAGCGCTCGTCGGCCGCGGCGCGAGACGGCGTGACGCCGACCAGAGCTCGGCCAGCAGCGACTGCACAGCGGACGGGTCCTGGAACTTGGCCATCGCTGCGCTGGCTTTCGATTCAGATGTACAGATTTTCCACTGAGCGCTCGAGTTGTGCCAGAGCTGGCTCGCGAGCCACTATTTAAGCCAGAGGCCTCTCGCCAGGCCTCACACAGAGCGGGGTCGATTAGAGATGACGCGCCGCTGGAGGCGCACCTAGACTTGACGGGGCCAAAGCGACACAACTCGCTATCTCCCGTCGAGAAATTAGATCCAGTTACGTTTACGACTCACTTCTGCGCGCTACGCTGTGTTTTTCGCGCTGCGATTAGCTTGATCTATTAGATAGACACAGGCGGTCGTCGATGACATCATGGGAGGAGAGAGCGTCGACCGCTGCTCCATTCGCCTGTTGTTGTCTCCGACGCTAGGTACTTGCGTCAGAGTGTATTCAGTGGTTACGCGACAGCGCACCGTCCGACAACAGCCTTGGATCTGGGCTGTAGGGCTTTGGCGCAGGCGAGGCGCGCGTCAGCCGAGGCCCGTGACGCGCTACTGACGCAACACGCTAGTGACCAGCGAGCATAGTGTTAGTACCGTAAATCCTTCAATAGAGCCTCCTCCAATAGTGCCCCACCTCCAATATGTGGCCCCGGGGATAAGGGGTCAGTTATATGCCACGTGCCTTCTATGGTCAAGAATAAAGTGGTACAGTAGGTACATCATGCACACGGTGTATATGACTAACCGATAATAGCACGTTTCAGCAACACACATGTATTATTGGTAAATCAACCATTAAATTGGGAAAAAGTGATCAAAATTACCGAAATAACGGCAATTTTGACAGCGAAATCAGCATCTGTTAAAAGTATTGAGCCCCTCAAATAGTGCCCCCCAGCTGAGAGGTTGAAAGAATAGTGGCCCATGCCCCAGGGGCACTATTGGAGGATTTACGGCAACTGTGTGTCTCCCAAAGAAACTAGAGTAAAACGTGAGCTGTTCTCAGGAAAGTTCTGGGGGGAGGGTTGGGAGGGGGGGGGGTTGGGGGTGGTTGAAAAATTTTGCGGGGCCCCCAAACCCCCCCCCCCCCAGCTACAGGTATGTGCGCACATACATCGGTACACTCTAACACACTCTCACACACACAGTCTTGTCGGGGCAAGGGGCTCTGGCCCTGGGACCCCGTTGCTGAGCTACCTCAATAACCCAGCCGCGATGCGCGACGCCAGACCTCTGTCCTGGCTCACACACACGTTTCCTACTCCCCACAACTCCTGGAGACGAGATCGCGGCCTTCTACGTACGGCGGCGGGCGGGCGGCGACTCCTGCGCAGGGCCCAGCGACTCACGCACACACGTACCGGGTAGGGATGCCGACCGACTCTCTGACTCCGACGCGAAAGCAAGCTGGCTCGCGTTTTCGCTAGCTTCCTTCCTGTCGACACACGCGGCGCGCACGCTAATGGAAACGGACCTTCCCTCGTTGCTGCGCTGCGGCGCTGTGTTCTCTAGCCACAAGGAGATGCCGACGGATGCTTCCTTGTACCAACACGGGCGACGAAAACCAACGGCGTACACACATGCGTCGCCGGTAGTCGGAGAAAACGAAGGGCGCCTTGGTCGCACACAGGCTCACTTCTACAAGCGGGAAGAGCGCTGGAGGAAGAGGCACGTGGCGGGGGTGGAGGGAGGCGCGCATGGTAGCGAGGTTGCATATCACTGGCGTCGGAAGGTCGTAAGGGGTGGAAGCACAATTTGTATAAAGCACGGGGAATTGTGCGGATATCAGATGGTGGGAGGAGCATGAGGTGGGCGGGGCGGACGAAACCTGGCCTGAGTCCCGCCGGCACAAGACGATCCCCGTATGGCAAACAGTAACGCAAGAGAATGGGCGACAACGTGCAGGTAGGATCACTGGCTTACGGGGCTTAGACACGACCATAGTGGGCGGGGCTGGCGGGCACATGGGGGAACAAAAACAACGCAAACGCACGTCACCATCGTCATCTCCATGCGGAATAGTGCCAAGCGTGTTGTGTGAGTGTCATGTATTTGTGTCATCTGCCAGTTTAATTGGGTTTGTGACTGGACTAGAGTAAGTGTATGCATGGACAGGCACCATGGCAGATTCGAGTGCGCGACTGCGCGGGCGGTAGGACTCGTGCAGGCAAAGGCCTTAAGCACGGAAAAGATTGGCCAGTTTCTTACATACGGGACAAGGCCATCAGAGACACTCGCCCAATTCGGTGAATCGCCATTTACCAAAACTAGTGCCACGAAAACAGATAAACTGACTTGTGTGCTCTCTACGGCTCTAGTACCTGGCAGACTGGGCGGGTTGGACTGAGCGTAACTTTGAGAGACCTAGCCTGCCACTTTTTTTGCAGATGACTGCCATTTTTTACAGGCCCAGGGACTCTCTACACCATCAGTCACCCATTCTTTATCTGCGTTGAATGTGCGTCACATGCCAAATACGTATACGAGACAAACACAAAGCTGGCCGTAATTTGTCAACTAGGCGCGTGTTTCCAGACGTTGGAGAAATTTGATCGGCAGCAACAGGCACCCTGTACACGCACTCAAAGGGTTTTCCTGAGGCCCTTCCGATCGAGACACGTGCCCTATCTGACGACGGCACTGGCGCTTCTCACACTGACTACCGACACTAAGAGACACCTGAGGACTACAGACAACTCCCCTGAGGCCACCTGTTGAACACGTGGGTCCACAGACCCAGCGTCCAGTAGATCATTCCTCCAACTCGGAGTTGGCTCAGGCTGACTCGCAACGACACTCGCTTGCGGTCATGTCTCATGTCCTGTGTAGTGTAGCTGTGTTGCTGAGAGTGTCCATGCTTTGACTGATCTGTGCTGCACCTGGGACTGAACGCACAATTTGGGTGTTAACAGAACTGGTTGAACCACTGCGTTGTGCACGTCTTTGCACAGTGTAATGCTCTGCTCTGCCTGCACTGTGTGCTACTCGGTTTGAGAGGGCGGGCTCTACACTGGGACAGCAACGAGGGGGATGGGACGCTGCCACAGCAAATACGAGCGCGCCACGACCTGGTGCTGGACTTCTTCGCGCTGGGCGGGCGGAGGGGGGTGGGGGCGGGGTGGGGCGGGCGGAGGGCGGTGGGGCGCTGATGGGGCGGGCCCGTCGCCAAATGACGGGCAGAGGCGTGGAGGGCGAAGACCACCACCAGACGACTGGACGGTGCGACCACACTCGACCGGTAGCCTTGGCGTGCCAGTAGTGGCGAGTGACCATGCGACGGTGCGCGCTGGGGGCGCGAGGTGACGCAGCGCTGGCCTGCCTGGAGGGGGGCGGTGGGCCAACAGACCAGTGCGGCGTGAGTGTGGGGGTGGTGGCAGGATGCGGATGGGCGGGGGGCCGGGGTCGGCTGAGCTGAGCGTGCTGCGCCGGCTGCGGAAGGCGTACATCGCAGCGTGAGCGTTGGCTGTCCAGAGTGCGAAGGTAGGCGGCCACTGCAACTGGATGGTGAGTTGCTGGACTGCGGGGTGCCAAGGCGGGCGAGCGGCTGCGACGCCGGCTGCTGCTGCTGCTGCCGTAAAGGTGGGCAGTGTGCTCTGGCACCGACCCTTGTACTGACTGTCCATGAGGGAGGTGTGGTTGCTGATGACGGCTGAGGGAGGGCGCTGCGCTGCTGGCCCATCCCCTGCACACTGGGCTGGCTGCTGATGAGAGCGTTGCAGAAGGCAAACGGAGCGCGATGGCTGGCTGGAGAGAGGTGGCTGGGGCGCCTTGAGTTGAGACGGCGAGACGAGAGGGAGGGCCCGAGAAGCGGAGGAGTGGCTGCAGCTGATGACCCCGGCCACCAGGCTGGGAGGAGTGGAGGCGCGAGTGCGCTGTGTAGCCACCCTGGCCCAAATGACTGGGCTGGCTCACGCACCCTTGAGGCCTGGTCAAAAATGTTTGCGTGTGACGAGCGTTCGTTCCGTTCAGACAAGCCACGCTCTCCTGCTAACGCGAGAGAGGCGATGTCGGGGCACCTTGGCCTTGAGGGACTTGCGCGACCAGTGGGGCTGGGCATGGTGGGAGAGCCAACAGAGGCTCTTCATCGACAAACGGTAGTAGCGGCCTGGCAGCATAATTCGGCATGCTGCACTTCCCGAAGGCGACGCCCGCTACTACTACTCCAGGACCCACACTGCAGACTGTCGGGGGCGCCCCCCTGGGGACCCTCCAAGTTCCCTTGTTCCACCCTGCATCGACACAGTACTGTAGGGCGTTATGACTGCGGCACTAGGGCCTTGCGCGTAGAGTGGTAACGCGTTCGGTTTGCGCTGGTGGGGGCGGGGGCTAAAGGTGTGATGGTGCCTCATCCATGATACTGTAGCCACTGGGGGACACCAATTTGAAACCGAATTTAAAAGAGCGGCAGTGCCCATGATGCCTTCGTGGTGTAGTCAAGGCAGTGTTCGGCGATAGGACAGGCAATCTTTGGGTCACCTCGAGCGTGACGCTCTACCTGGCCTCTCAAACTGAGCGAACGCCACTACTGAGACACTGATGATGCGGGATTTCGTAACATTTTCTTGAAATCAGGTAGCAAGTGTCCGAACAAACGTTCCTTGGGCTTATGAATGGCGCCCAGAAGAGGACTCGGAACTCTCGCGTCCAATCAACTTGCCGTGGAATGGGCTGGGGCGAGAGCTTGAATGCTCGAACGCGCTTGGCTGGACAACGACCTGTACACTCGAACAAAAGCGCGCGCGCCTTGCTGAGGCTTCGGGGTGGGGTCACTGCTCCTCCTGAGATGAGAATCGGTTAGTGCGACTCACTCCTCCCCTCCTGCGCGGCCAGCGTTTTAAGGGGGAGCTATAAGTGCCTTTGACCACAGCGAAAACAGATCGAATATCGCGCGGTGAGGAGGCTTTGTGGGGGGATGAGGCTGAGGATGCTCGGTGGGAGGGGAGGGAAGGACGTATGTCTTCCAATCTGCGACTCGGCTGCCTGCTGTTCTGCATTCCGCTGGCATTGCTGCCTCCGCGCACAGACGAGCGGCCTTCGCTACGGACGCTGACGTGCGTGACGCGCTCTCTACTCTCGTTGAAGGGGACCTCGCCTGTGGATCCAGCTCCAGCTCGCCTCCTGGAGGAGGAGGTTGAGAGTCTTCCTTCTCTCCTCAGATCATGTGGAAGGTTAGAGTGTTGTAAGGAATCGAATCGCTGGTCGCTGATGAAAGCTACCTCCGAGTTGGGAAAGCGAAAACAGCCTCGATCTCGTAATGAGAATCTGCGGCTGCTGTGCACTCACCGGAACTCCGCATCTCCACCGAGATAAGAGTCCACTCCTCCTGAGGACGAAGGTGGGGATCGCGTTGGACTCGAGAAGCGGAATGCAGTCGTGCCGGGGGCCCCCCTCCGCCGTGGATGGTCGGGAGGTTAGACTCTGCCCTCCTCCCGTGGGAGGGGCGTGTGGTGAGAAAATGAAGAGAGAAAAAGCGGGTTGAGGAGGGGCTGGGGGGGGAGGGTGCTGATGGGGGGGGGGGGGGGCGCGGTCGGGAAAGAGTGAGGAGAGAAGGTTGGCCGGAAGGGGGGAGGGGGGGAGGGGGAGGATCTGAGAGACTTCTGCCTGGGGAGCAAGGGGGCGGGGGGGTGGTGGTAGAGAAAAAGAAGGGGAGAAAAATAGAAAGGAATAAAAGAAATGGAACGAAAGAAAAGAAAGAATAAAATATAACGAAAAATATAGAAGAAACAATAAGAGAATTCGAAAAGATAAAAAAGAATGAATAAGATAAAAAAAAAAATAAAGAAAAAGAAAAAAAAAAAATGGTTGCCTCAGCCCTCCGACGCCAGACCTCTGTCCTGGCCCACACACGTTCCTACTCCCCACAACTCCTGGAGACGAGTCGGGCCTTCTACGTACGGCGGCGGCGGGCGGCGACTGAGGGCCCAGCGACTCACGCACACACGTACCGGGAGGGATGCCGACCGACTCTCTGACTCCGACGCGAAAGCAAGCTGGCTCGCGTTTTCGCTAGCTTCCTTCCTGTCGACACACGCGGCGCGCACGCTAATGGAAACGGACCTTCCCTCGTTGCTGCGCTGCGGCGCTGTGTTCTTCTCAGCCCACAAGGAGATGCCGACGCGATGCTTCCTTGTACCAACACGGGCGACGAAAAACCAACGGCGTACACACATGCGTCGCCGGTAGATCCGGCAGAACAACGCAAGGGCGCCTTGGTACACGCACACACGGACTCACTTCTCACAAGCGGGAAGAGCGCTGGAGGCAAGAGTGAAAACACGTGGCGCGCGGCCAGGTAGGGAGAGAGACAGGCGCGCCATACGGTAGCGAGGATTGCATCATCACTCGGCGCGTCGGAAGGTCGTAAGGCGGTCGGAAGCACAATTTGCATATAAAGCACGGGGAATTGTGCGGATCATCAGATGGTCAGGGAGGAGCACCGAGGTCGAGGGCGGGGCGGCACACACGAAAAACACTGGACCTGACAGTCTGGAGGTCTGGTCAAATCTGGAGGAGGGGGGTCTGGGAAGGAAAAAATAGGCACTTTTTAGTCAAAATACACTGTAAATAACCCAATATAGGCACTTTTTGGTCGATTTTTGCCCAAAAGCACTGTACAAAACACATTACAATTTACAGTTTCAAATTTCTGGGGGGGGGGGGGTTGGGGGGTGTGGGTAGGGTCAAAACCAGCAAGTGGGGGGACCCCCCCCCCCCAAACCCCACCCCAGTTACAGGTATGATGAGGAGGGGGCAAATAGTTGGGAGGAGATAGCTGAATTTTTTTTACCCAAACAGCTAGTACGAGCAACATCTGTTCGCTTGTCAGGAGCGTGTTTCGTCAGTCGTCACTGGCGTGTCAGCGCCTCGGCTGACGCGCCTTCGCCCGCCGACGCCACAGCTCAGATCAACTGTTGTTGGCGGTGCGCTGTCGCGAGCTGCTGAATACACTGTGACGCGAGCAGCGTCAGAGACAACAACAGGCGAATGGAGCAGCGGTCGACGCGCTCTCCCTAGATGTCATCGATGCCCGCCTGCGTCTATCTAGTAGATCAAGCTACAATTGCAGCGCGGAAAAACACTACGTAGCGCGGAGAACTGTGTCGTAAACGTCTTTGGATACAATTTCTCGACGGGAGCGGAGATAATGAGTTGTGTCGCGTTGGACCCGTAAATCTATAGGTACACGCCTCCAGCGGCGCGTCAGCTCTAATCGACCCCGCTCTGTGTGAGGCCTGGCGAGAGGCCTGGCTTTAAAAATAGTGGCTTGAGAGCAAGCTTTGGCACCACTCAATCGCTCAGTGAAAACTCTATACATCTGAATCGAAAGCCAGCGCAGCGATGGCCAAGTTCCAGGACCCGTCCGCTCTGCAGTCCCTGCTGGCCGAGCGCGGGTCGGCACGCCGTCTGCGGCCGACGAGCGCCGTCTGCGCCTGTTGCCGCTCCATGCGCGCCGAGCAGTGGTACCCCTCATCGGCGGCGCTGCGCTGCGCCGTCTGCCGGTCCGTTGTTGTCCGCGCCCTATCGTACTGTTCCCACATCGGCTCTCGTCTCGTGCAGGGAGTGCGGCCTGCGCCTGCGAGACGCGCGTCTGCAGCGTCGGCACGCGCAGCTGAAGGCCGCTCGACGCGCAGCCGCCGCGACACCCGGCCAGCGGTCGACGGCGGCCCCGCTCTCGCCCGTCGCTCTCTTCTCGACCGGCCTTCTACGGTCCTCGCAACGTGAGCCGCAACGCAACCGTCTTCCCCGTCCCACCGCCACAATGACAGTCATAAATGCTTCGTGCAGCTATGTACCAACCACGAAGACGCGGAGGAGCGCGTCTTCTGCCAGCTGAAGAAGCAACTCGACAGCTTCTTCGACGACCTCCTGCAGTGATTGAAAACACCTCAGCTGGCCGACACGCAGGTAGGTAGGCTGGTAGCGGAGCGGGTTCACAGATTAGACGAAATTATTAGGCACTGTGATTCGTGACTTGTGTTTCTGTATGTTGCATTCGGAGGGCGCAATCAACCAATCCGACGGTACAGCGGGCGACGAGCAACACACTCGACGTAGAGCCTTCCACAACATGTCGACATGCGGGCTGTAAAACGTAATGCGGTTTACATCGCAGGCAGGAGGTAGCAGAACGTCACCAAGAATTCCAACATTTCAGTGAGACCTGGAAGGACCCCCTCAATACTGTAACCGGTTGCGTGGGAAACAACCCTTCCCCAGAATCTCTGCCCCCCCCCCCCTAATTTTTGTATGTGTACAACGATAAAACGCGATAACAAGTACAACGATTTCAGTGTTGCATCACAATAAAATAGCTAAGTAACACACACTACTCGCCCCACTCCAAGCCACACCCGGTTACAGGTACGCCCCCCCCCCCCTCAGCTGTTTACAAATGTGAAAACACAGACACACACACACACACAAGTGGCAGTTTGAGTACGGAAGCGGAAAGCAATCGTCACTACCCAAATCATCATAATTCAGCAGCTTGTCTGTCACACACACCGTTTGCGGCGAACGGTCATCGGCAAATGCTCCGTCTCATTGCATTTGTGGCACACTGCGCTGGGGAGTGGGGACACAACAAAGAATCTGCGCAGTTCGGTGCTAGGAGAAGAGCAAATCGTTCACTTGGGCCGGCTGCGGATCGTCTGTGTCGAGGGACGCGGGCGGCCCGTTCGCCGTGTAGTGCCTGCCGAGCAGGTATAGCTCGGCCGAGGTGCGTCGCGAGGCGTCCGGCTTGAGGACGCCGACGCGGGAGAAGCGTTCCGAGATGCTCGAGAGCAGGCGCTCCGTCAGGTATCCGTCCCAGACCTTGCAGAGGAAGAAGGCGCGCTCCAGACGCCGCCGCTCCTCGTCGCCGCCCACCGCGTCGAAGGCGCCCACGGGAGCGAGGAGCGCGTCGGCCACGCGCAGCGCCGTCGAGGCCAGCTCGACGATGCGCGCGTTGTCGACGTCCGCCTGTCCGGACGGCGAGGGCGCGATGTCGCAGAGGACGGCGTCGACGGCGACGCGTCGCCGCCGTCGCGAACTCGGGCCGGCCGCCGCTGCCGAGAGGGCGGCGGCGATGCGAGCGCGCGTCTGGAGGGGACTGTAGGCGGCCAGGTCCCAGCCGGCGACGACGAGCGCGCCGTCGACGGGCTCGATCCGCTTGACCACGTCGACGGCGACGACGCAGCCGCCGGGAGAAACGCGCTCCGCGGCCACCTGCGTCCAGCCGCCGGGCGCGGCGCCCAGGTCGACGACGACCATGCCGGGACGGAGGAGGCGGTGCTCGTCGTCCATCTGGAGGAGCTTGTAGGCGCTGCGCGCCCTGTACTCGTCGCGGTCGCGCTGCTTCACGTACGGGTCGCGCAGGTGCTGCAGCAGCCAGCCCTTGAAGTTCTTCTTCGCCGACGCCCTCGCGCAGGTGTGCAGCAGGGCGCGCCGCATGTCCAGAGACTCCTTCTACTAATACTCGCGCTAGTTCCGTGTCGACCGCCGACGGGGGCCGGAATTTTCACAGTTCCCGTACGTGTCGATCCGAAGGTAGGACGACGACGCGCGTCACGTTTATTCGATCGGCACACTCGAGCGGCCGCGGCACAACGCAACGGTGGGCACTTAGGGCTAGAGGAAGTAGGGCGAGGCGTTGCGCTTGGGCACGACGCGGCGGTCGTCGGGCACGGCGTGGAAGATCTTCGCCTCGCGCTCCTCGCCGCCCCGCAGCTCCAGCACGGCCGCCACGTTGCCCGTCCGATAGCAGTAGTTGGGCGCTGCAGGGAGCGGTGCAGCGCCCAGAACAAGAGATGCGCAACCAGCCAGCCAGGCACGCACCCGACCAGACGGTGACGACCGAGTCCTGCCAGAGGTACTTGTAGCCCTCCTGGACGAGCTGGTGCGCGCGCGCCAGCAGCGTGAGGCGGTTGGCGCGCAGGAAACGCTCCGTCACCGACTCGCCGAACAGCCAGCCGGCGCCTCTGAAGCGACAGGACGACGGTCGACGACTGCGCGGATGGAACTCGTCGCGCGCGGAGACGCCCGCCTGGGACTGACGAGCCAGGTATGGCACTCTGGATCGGGGTCCGACCACATGATGTCGCTGAGCGCGCCCTTGTGAGGCAGCTCGATGTCGCGCTGCAGCACCCTGAGAGAGAGGTGAGCCAGTCATCAGCGTCCAACTAGGCAACGGTCGTCCTGTCTCGTTCGTACAATGCAAACGACAACAGAAGGTTACAAGAAAGTTGGTTGGGAGGAGGGCATAGGTGTAACTGGGTAGGGTGTAGGTAGGGTTCACCCCCCCCCCTCAGCTTTGGTCAATCCTGCACGAAAAGTAGGACCACCCCCCCAGCTTTAGTCAATCCTGCACTGACTGCAGGTTACCCCTATGGCTGAATTGTGTTTCTCATACTTCCCAAGGTGTTTTTCAGGCCTGTGAGCAGCATTTATTGTCCAAATGTCAAAAATTTCGCCTGCGGCGCTGTATTTTACACACCTACAGACCATTTTGGAGTCTTTTGGGCGTTCCGGCCAAAAAATACCAAATTTTGCCTGCGGCGCTGTTTTTTTGCTCCAACTGACCATTCTTAGAGTCGCTGAAGCGCGTTTTTGGCCAAAAATTTACAAATTTTTGCCTGCGGCGCTGTGTTTTCAGCATTCACGAAGCATTTTCTAGGTCATTATTAGGCTGGAAAAAGAGAAATTTGGCTCAGATTTGGCCGTGCAGGTCACCCCCAGCGACTTTTGAAAAATCCCAGATTCACCCCCCCTCAGCTTCGATGGCCAGTTACACCTCTGGAGGAGGGCTTCATCTAGACGGAAAACCTCATTTGACTCCCCACCGAAGCCTGTGACGGGGTCAGGTCAATGGGTGGGGGCTGAGGGGGGGGGCGATGCTGAGGGAGTTTGAGTTCAGACCTGGCATCTGGATGACCCACCCAGGTAAGTATGCCCACCCCTCCAGAAAAGAAGAGGGGCGTAGTCATCCCGAACCGAAAATCTTTTGGGATTGGAGGTTTGATTGGATTGGATGGATTGGATTGATTGGAGGGGATTGGATTGCCAGGGGGTATATAGCCCTATGGGTTGGGGATAGGACAGCGCCTACACCACCTTCTCACTGTGGACTTCTCACTGTGGATACGACACGCTAAAGCGCACAAAAGGGCTATTTTGGTGCAAAATTTACCATGTTGACCGCTCCCCACTGCCGAATTTCTTATTGCGGACACTTTACCCAGGAGGGATGGCAGTAGACCCTCCCATACCTGTAACCGGGGTTGGACGAGTGTGGGGGGGGGGGGTAAATGGCCGAATTCTGGGGGGGGGGGCGTGTCTGGAGCAAATAGTGGGGGGTTGCTGGCCATTTTTTTAGTTATACTGGTACTTTTTGGTCAAAAATGGGTATGAATAGGGTCTAAACCGTGCAATTTAGCTGTTTAATGGTCATATAATACTGAAAAGCATTGAAATACACCAACATTTACTCACTTTTATCGTTTTAGACAGAGTGAACATCCCTTGGGAAAATTCTGGGGGTTACGCTTAAAAGGCACGCACCCTGAAAGGCACGCACCCGGAAAGGCACGCACCCTAAAACATTTCGGTGCCAAAGCCTAAGCAAAAGCCTAAGCCTAAGCAAAAGCCTAAACATAGTAAAGAATTAAACCCTCAGTGTAAAAAGTTTGAAATTGCGCGTGCGTGCCTTTCAAGATGCGTACCTTTCAACTGACACCCTTGGGAAAATTCTGGGGGGTTGGGGGGGGGGGCGTGGTTGAAAATTCTGCGGGGCCGCCTTGCAGGTATGGACACTCCCCTCGACCCCATACATCCTCCATTGGCTTCAGCAGACCAATGGGGCTACTACACCCACCACCTTCTCTCCCCAATGCCGATGGGTGCGTGTGTGTGACGTGCTGACGCGAGCGAGGGTGCTAAGGCTCGACGACGAAGAAGCGGGACTGCAGCGCGTGCGTGCTGGGCTCTGCTCACGCGATGGCGTCGAGGGAGCGGACGTCGGGCGAGAGTCCGCCGTGGAGGCAGAGGACGGCGTCGTCGACGAGCGCGGCCACGGGCAGCAGGTCGAAGACGCGGCACGCGGCGCGCCACACCGTCGAGTTGCCGTACTTGCTGAGGCACTCGTCGTAGAACCCGTACGCCTGCCGACCACGGCGCGCACGCACGCTCCCAGCACACACAAACCGCACATACAGAGTGAGACCGACCTGCGTCACCTGTCTCGACTCGTGATTGCCTCTGATCAGCGTGACCCGGTCTGGGTACCTGGCCCTCAGCGTCAGCAGTCGCGTCAGCGTCTCCAGACTGTAGTGGCCTCTGTCCACGAAGTCGCCCATGAACACGAACTGAGTGCCCGGTGGTGGGCCTGAATGGGGCCATTTGTGCAGATCATCAGGCACCTTTTTGCATTTTTCTTTAGAGCCGACGCACCGGCGACCCTCAAGAGTTCCTCTAGGTCGTAGTACTGTCCGTGTATGTCTCCGCAGAGGGTGACTGGCGTGGAGACGGGCACGACGTTGGGCTGCTCGGCCAGCTGGGCCGACACGAGCTCGCAGAGGGCGCACATGTCCGGCTCGGGCAGGTACTTCTTGCGCGACGCCAGCGACACCCACTCGGCGAGCGAGAAACGCGCGCCGCCGTCGCCCACGCCCACGCCGCAGATGGCGGACGTCGACGCGCTCGAAGCCGCCAACGGCGACGCCACCGCCACACCCGCAGACGACATGACCGACCGACCGGGGACACACGATTACGATTGGGAAAACGGATCTGGAAGGGGAAGGGGACGAGTCTGGAAGGGGACAAAGTAATTATTTGGGTGCGTTATAATCTACGCCTTTTTATTGTCACGCTTGTCGCCTCGCAAAAGTTATTAGTGCTTTTTGTTCTCTCTTTTGTCGCCTCTCGAAGTTCTAAACTATCAAACACAAAAACTATGGACATGCGAATTGAGGACGCGGAAGCTGTGGTGCGCGACGGCTTGTGTGACACGAGATTCGGACACGGGTTTAGCCGACGAACAACAACAGTGACAAGCCTAACAAACGAATAAGTAATCGCTTCACAGCCACTTCGTGCAACCTACATTTTAAAGCCTACAAATACACACCAAAGGTGCGAGCCAGTTTCTCGAGTGAAACAAAACAAAACAGTGTTTCGCGAGGCACGCTCACTGCAAAGTTCTAGCGGAGAAACCTTGCATGAGAGGCACTGTTTGTGCGGGTGGCCTTCGCGCCGGTCCCCCTTCCCCCCCCCCCCCAAAACATCCCCCCGGCGGTGGGTGGGGGGCGTCCGGCCGGGTAAGTAGGGTAAAGTAGACTATCTACTTCCCTCCCCCTTATCCTAAATCCCCCTTCAAATAGTGGCACTCTGCGCCACAGTGACTGTAAAAACTGTATAGGCAAATAAAGCGGACGCCGCAACAGAGTCGTGTCAGGATTGTTCTTGATATATCAACTGTAAAAGGCAGTGAAACTATGTATTCGCAGTGAAAATGAGTCTCTCGGGCCAATGCTATTTCAGCCAATTAAAGTCAAGTTTAAGCAAAGAAAATGCAAGGGACAAGCATAGTTACATAAGCAAGCCAAGCCAGTTAAATTAGTTCAGTTAAGCCTACAGCCGAAAAAATCTGCTGCACTTTCAGGTAGACGACCGCCGCCATTAGCTTTTTAATTTCATTGCTACTATGTGAGCGATTTCATGTCCGATATTTGCTAGTGAAGCGGTACCGATACCGCTTATACAGCTAGCAATTCCCGTTTCTTCCAGGTCCGCAGATTCAAAAGGAAACGCGTACTCGCATTCTTGCATGCGTCGCATATCTCTCTGCCGTTGCCGACATTTCTAAGCCTTCTAATTACAATCTAACGTTCAAGAAAAACTACTATGGAGGCCGTCGAAGAGATAGACGCGCTTGCCCAACAAGCCCGCCAACACTCAGTGTTGTTGCCAAGGCTGAGAAACTGAAGCAAGATATGAGCCAAGAGAACACGTCTCTATCTCAATGTTACCGATCATTCTCGATTTGCACAGAAAAACCAGGGGGGGGGGGAGTTTTTAGATAAGGGGGGAGGAATTGGGATGGCGAGTTTTCTATCCCAATTCCTCCGGGGGGAGGAACTGGGATATCCCAAAACATCCGGGCGGATGGTTTTGTGGGGGGATGAAGAGGGATGCAACACCGGCACTCGTCCAGTAGTCGAAGGCAGAAGTGCTCTTCGTTGTGGAATGGCTCGCAGAAGACCGTCGGCTGCTCGACCTTAAAGCTTCTGCAGCTGCTGCTGCGTAGGCGCCGTCAAGGAGCCCGGCTTCGGCGGTCCAACTTCCTGGACATCAGTCAGCAGCGTGAGTCGTGACGCAGCATTACGTGGGGCACGTCCTTCAGCGCTGCATCGACCACGTCCTGTCGCGTCTTGCGCACCAACAGACGGCCGCTTCGTCTGACGACTCAACGCACTCGTCGAGCGCTGCACTTGAAACGGGCACTTTACAAAATATGCGCCGCCGCATGCGCCCATGCGCCCAGGTATATTTCGAAGCCTAAGCCTAAGCCTAAGCAAAAGCCTAAGCCTAAGCCTAAGCAAAAGCCTAAGCCTAAGCCTAAGCCTAAGTAAAAGCCTAAGCCTAAACAAAAGTCTAAATATAAGCCGAAATATATCTGGGCGCATGGGCGCATCTCGGCGCATATTTTGTAAATTGCCCTTGAAAGGTAATTATAACGGTAATGACTTTTGAGGGGCAAAGTGGAGGAGGGCATACACGATAGCGCACCCAAATAATTACGAAAAGTTCTGTCCCCTTCCAGACTCGTCCCCTTCCCCTTCCAGATCCGTTTTCCCTTACGATTCGTGGATCGGGCGTTTTACGAAATCCGTAACAAAAACCGTAACAGCAACCAAAACGTAAAAATGACGGTGTCGCGGACATTTAAACTGTTCTATTTATTTGCAAGTTGAGATTTTACACGACAACGACAACGATTTACACGACAAACCCTTTCAAGAGGGCGGCCTTGACGTCCGACACCCAGCAGTTGACAACGTAGCCATCCTTGACTCCGGCTCGGGTTGCCAACTTCTGAGCAATCCACTCGTGGTCGTCAGTGCTGTGGCCTTTCCACACGATCTTCTGGAGCAGCTTCTTGTAGACCCCAACGATGGCCACCGCTCTAGTGGCACGGAAAAGTAGCAGAGCTATGGCCAACTGTGTGCGTTATTGTGGTACACTTCCCTGAAAATCAGGTTTCCAATTAAGATTACTGTGATTTAAAAATGACTTGATCGATTTCGATGATGATTGGTAGAAGTCTAAGCTAGGCTGTGCTCTACAGATGTGTTGAGTTTGAAGTAAATTGGTTTGCGAACGCTAGAGTCATTAAATTCGCGAACGCGCCAAGTCGAGGGTGCGCCACCCTGTATATTGCCTTCACTATTGGGGAATTTACAATAAATCCGAAGATTAAATTTTCACAACCACCAATGAATGACAAACCACTGCAAAATGTCCCTGAAGTTGTTCCTAACCGTTGTCTACATTGGAATTTCGACCACTTCAATTGTATGGGTCGTCTTGTATTTTATTGCACTGTTCTTTCTTTATTGGTCCGGTGACCCTAGAGACACTCTTCCTCTTCACTGAAAACAAATTCTTGGCCACGCTGGCCCGCCGCGCCCGCTGTGTTCTGTAGTTGTTGCTATATCGGTGTCACTCTCGCCACTTTGATTATGGGCGTGACCACTTACAGCAACAGCAGCCGTGCGAATGGAGCAAGATGGCTGGAGAACTTGCGTCCTCTGCACGAAGCGCCGAGTCAGTGCGCATGCGCGTCCACGAGGCACACCGAAATAACGCCGTGGAAGCTGCTGGTCGGTGTCGTGTGTTTCGCAATCGCCTACTTTCCACTGCTCTACTGGATGAACGTGAGCATCAAGATGGACCTCTGTTTTTACGCCCTCAATTTCTCCCGATCGAACGCACTGATCACAACGCCTCTGTGGTTTTCTAGTGGCGAAGATTCTCATGGAAACAATTGGCGAACTGGTGATCGATACAAAAGTTCGAGCCATGTTCTTTGGCCTGCTAATCCGTTGTGACTCCAGTAGCAATGATCTGTAAACGCGCGCAGAAACGCGACATCACTTTCTTTGTGTAGCTGCGACCCGAAGGCGTCATGGTATGCCTAGCTCGACGACCAAATCGCAGGCGTGGTCACGCACGAAGTGCATACAAGTGCTTGGACGTCTGAGAACGTCACTTCACTGCAAAATTACAAAAACGGCTGGCTCAAAACCGTTAGTCACCTCGTAAATAAATTGTAAATTTCGACATCAATTTACCTAATGCGTTCCATGCGTACCGTGTGAAGCACAATGAAAAAAAAAACGCTTATACAATTGTACATCCAGAGAACCTTTGCAAATGTATCAACTTGTAAATTAGGTAATTAATCAATTTAAATACCGGCAATACCGCAATTTTGAGGTTACGCTTTGGGTTACGGTTACGGTTACGGTCGGGGTTACGGATTTCGTAAAACACCGTTTTATCTACGCAAATTGCCGGCGTGGGGGTCGTCCGAGTTCCAGGTATGAACCACTTACCACTAGCACTGGATGGCCTTCTGAAATGCTGTAATGTTTAGCAAAAGAACAGACTGAAACTGAAGAGCTCAAGAAAAATGCCAGACATGCCAGACGTGACGCACCAAGGCAGCTGTCATTGTGGTGCCGTTAGGTGGGAGCTGAAGGCGCCCGCGAACCTCCATGCCACACAGTGCAAGTTTGTGCAACTGACCTGTTCTTACTTAAACACGATTAGCTACAACACAACGACCTTCTTCTCAACCCGCTCAACACCAATAGGAACAGGCTAGAAACGCGGGAGGAATGTCTAACGGAAACCACGGACATATCAGCAACCTTTGCTAGCGTTGGAAGCAGGGTTGCACAATTAAAAAAAAAAGTGTAAAAAAAAAAGAAAATTTAAAAAAAAGTTGGATTTTTTTTTAAATTAAAAAAAAAATTTCTCTGTTTTTGGGTAAAATTTAGCTTTTGAGTGGCAAAAAGGCGTTTAAAAGGTGTTTAGATGGTACAATTAGTAGTTATTCATGCATAAACTTGCTTATTAGCACCAAAACTAAGCTCTTTTTGGGGTTCCCAACTGGTTCCCAACATAGTGTGATACCGTATACGACCATTTAGAGGCAGCGGCTTTGTCACCATTTGACTAAAACGATGCTAAATATGCTTCTAAAGGCTTTAGGGAAGCACTAGTACTTGTGTCTGACACTCTAATAGGCTAAAAGTATCTTATAGTACAGGTATTTGACACCAATGATCGCTCCTAAGTCAATTTAAAAATAATTTTTTTTTTAAAATTTTTTTAATTTAAAAAAAAAACTTGAAATTTTTTTTTATGCAACCCTGGTTGGAAGCGAATCATGTTCGGTTTATTAGGATCGAAGGGTTTTTTTACTAGTGGGAGGGGAGGGGGGCGAACAAACCTATTGGACTTTACTGTCAATTTCAGGAAATTTGTTTCGCAGGGATAGTGCATAATGGGGGGGGGGGGGGGCGGCCGAAATTTTGGATGCTGGACTGGACCATCTTGGCTTCGGTTTGGGCACATAATCGGTCGGTCAATTTTTGCCAATTTATACATAAAGACTGCACCATGGGCATTTCACCAGGAAAGAAAAAGCCGAAATTCGCCATTCCCCAGCTTCGATGCCTTGTCCACCAGATTTGCGATTTCGGGAGGGGGAATGGGCCATACATGTAACCGGGTTTTTGAAGTGGGGGGGGGGGTTGGAGAGACTTCTGGGGGGGGCGTGGGGGGGTACTCAGATTTGAAGAGGGAGGGGGTCCCAGAAGGGAAAAAAAATGTTCCAAAATAGTGTCTAAATAGGCACTTTTCAGTCAAAAATAGGTCAAAAATGCCTTAAAAGAGGCTATGAATAGCGTTATTTAGCTGTTTTAAGGCCAAAATACACTGAGAAAGGCAAAAAGTACACTACTTTGTACAATTGTTGGCAAGTTGGAAAACTTCAGGAAAATTCTGGGGGGGGGGGGCTGGGTAGGGGTAAAATTCTGGCTGGGGGGCGGGCAACCCCCCAGCCCCCCCCCCAGTTACATGTATGGAATGGGCATACGTGTTACATAGGGAGAGGATTGTTACCCTCTCTCTCTCTCCCATAATCGGCCCACCCCCACCCAACCCTCCACCCATAATTTTGTTAAGGATTTTCACCCTGTCTAACATGATACATAAAACTGAGTAAATGTTGTTGTTTTTCAGCGCTCACTGGTAGTTTGGTGGAACACGAAACCTTTACAGTTGCACAGTATTATGACAATGTTTTTGCAAATGTGGCCCAAAACAATGCGCACAACGATAATCATCCGAATATAGCTTCCCCTGCTCTCTGCAATCGAGTCGAAATGTTTTCAGCTGCTCAATCTGCACGAAAAGAGGCGACCCTCCCAGCCTCATTGTGCCCAAGTCGAAATTCAAACTACTACAGGTGCCTGTGTTCGTGCGTGCTTCTGTGCTTTTGGTGCGTGAGTACGTGCTTTCCCTCGGTCCGTTGCAACGCGTTTGGACAACAGGGTTGCAATAAAAAAATTTTCATTTTTTTAATTAAATAAAAATTTTGTTTAAATTATCTTTTTGTAATTGACAGGAGCCATCATGGTGGCAAGCAAACACACTCTAATAGTGCTTCCCTAAAGCCTTTAGAAGCGTATTTAGCAACGTTTTAGTCAAATCGTGACAAATCCGCTGCCTCTTAATGCTCGTGTACGGTATTGCACTATGTTGGGAACCTGCTGGGAACGCCAAAAAGAGCTTGGTTTTGTTGCTAATAAGCAAGTTTATGCATGAATAACTGCTAATTGTACCATCTAAACACCATTTAAACGCCTTTTTGCCACTCAGAAGCTATATTTTACCTCAAAACAAAGATTTTTTTAATAATTTAAACATCAAATCCAACATCCAAAATTCTTAATTTTTTTTTAATTGTGCAACCCTGGTGGACTGTGCAACAGCTGAATAAGCGCACGGTATACCCTATAGGGAGAGAGCGACCTGACGCTGTACCAGTTTAATCAGAAGGTCGCGCGTCACACCTTCTGCAAGCACTGCGGCGTCCAGAGCTTCTATGTGCCGCGCTCCAATCCCAATGGATACAGTGGGACTTTACTTGGACGGACGGACGGACCTGCAACTGGGGGTCCTCTCTCGACCCCCTCCCTCCTCCAAAGGAGTATATATGGCGTTTACACCTGTTGGAAACAAATTAAACTGAAAAGTGTCAGCGATGAAAAAGAAAAACAGCTGAATGACACAATACACCTTTTTGACCCCGTTTTGACTAAACAGTGCAACTCA
>JASAMY010000438.1:0-34436 GCA_030248085.1 Paralinhomoeus sp. GSCO2_6 | reverse complement strand
TGAAAACGTGTTCAGAATGTTTATCAGTCCATTCTGGATGACTTTGAAACATCTTTGCCGTAAACTTTTTTGCGAGACGCGCCCAACTCGTCGTACGGGTGTGCGTGCGTGCGTGTCTGTGTGGGTAAATACATTGGTTGTGTCGGCGGCGACATCTGCAACCGAAGGCAACTCGCCGGACGCCAATTGCCGCCGCCCGGGCGATATCTATCCCAGAGCTGCCAATGCATACAGGAGGCTTATCCTCAAAAGCAGGGGCGGCCGAAGGGGGGGGCGGGGTTGGCTTGTGTAGGGGCGGCAACGCCCCCACGACGGACGACGAGACTGTTTTTCTTCGGCTGTGGCAACAATCGCCTGCTCATCTTTTGCAGGGGAGGTGGAGCTGCTCGTCAGAGCCGGCCACACAGGTTCGGACGCAGCGAATGCCTGCTTGACCCTGAGTGCAGCCAGTCGTCGACTGGTTCGAGAACACCAGCTGAACGGGTAGCCGCACACCGACGCGCTCCTCCCAGCGAACGCGCGGCGCGTGAGCAAGATTTCGGCCCCGCACGTCTCGCCGAGGCTGCCACCCGCACTCAGATCGGCGAGAGAGCAACGCCCCCACCATTTGGCGTTTCGTTGCAAAATCAGCGCGCAAAAAGGCACGCTTTGCGTGAGACCGGCGCGCCGACCGGGCCATTCTGCAAGCCTGGCGGACAGAATTGGAAGTGGCTCACCCCTAATTACTACTTCTTAAAAGAGGCATCGTAAATACGTAAATTGCAGACGACAGGCATACGTAAATTGCGCCGCTGCGGGGACGCAGTTTCAATTGAAGGCTTGACAAAAATAAAATTTGGTGTCGGCGAGTTGTCTTGACGGCGAGTCGTCCATCGGCGAGTTGGCGTCGGCGAGACGGCAGCGGCGAGTCGGCGGTGGCGAGTTGGCTGTCGGCGAGTTGTCGCACACCCCTGGGCAAGTGCGTGCCATCGACAAACCGGACCATTTAGGCATTCTTAGCACAGCAAAGGACACTAGAATATTAGTGAGAGGGTGACCAAATTAAAAAAAAAAACAACGAATTCCTTAGTTAATGCCACTTTTCTAGTTTGAAATTCCAGTTTCAACGGCGAGGCACATATGTATCCTGGTGTACGCGTCAGCGTACAACCCGAATTTCTGACGACTTCTGAGGGGGATTTTTGATCCACGCCAAGTTACTAAACTAGAACGCATTTCCAAACCAATTTTCTGAGTGACTTCAAACATTTTGGAAGGAGATGTTTTAATACCGTAAGCCCGACCGATTAGCTGCCAAAAAGAATGAGACAATACATGTTGGTAAGATCACTTTGAGTTTATAAGCCCCCCCCCCTATAATTACGCCCCCTCCCTAAATTGACCATCGCCTAAAGGGCAAAATTTTCAAGTCTGGATGTATGTATGGTCGCGTATGTGTGCGTACCGTAAACCCAATAATTAGCCCCCCCCCGAGAATAATACACCCTCCCAAGACCACTTTGAGTTAGAAGCCCCCCCCCGCAATTACACCCCCTCCCTAAATGGACCATCGTCTAAAACGCACATGTTTCCATGTCTGGGTGTAATTATAGGGGGGGGGGGGCTTATTAACTCAAAGTGGTCTTGGAGGGTGTATTATTATAGGGGGGGGGGGCTAATTATTGGGTTTACGGTACGCACACATACGCGACCATACATACATCCAGACTTGAAAATTTTGCCCTTTAGGCGATGGTCAATTTAGGGAGGGGGCGTAATTATAGGGGGGGGGGCTTATAAACTCAAAGTGATCTTAGGAGCGTGTATAATTATTTTGGCAGCTAATCATAGGGCTTACGGTATTACAAAACATCTCCTTCCAAAAATGTTTCAAAGTCATCAGAAAATTGGTTTGGAAATGCGTTCTAGTTTAGTAACTTGGCGTGGATCAAAAATCCCCCTTCAGAAGTCGTCAGAAATTCGGGTTGTACGCTGACGCGTACACCAGGATACATATGTGCCTCGCCGTTGAAACGGAATTTCAAACTAGAAAAGTGGCATTAACTAAGGAAATTGGTTGTTTTTTTTTTAATTTGGTCACCCTCTCACTAATATTCTAGTGTCCTTTGCTGTGCTAAGAATGCCTAAATGGTCAGGTTTGTCGATGGCACGCACGCGTTGCCAGGGGTGTGCGACAACTCGCCGACAGCCAACTCGCCACCGCCGACTCGCCGCTGCCGTCTCGCCGACGCCAACTCGCTGATGGACGACTCGCCGTCAAGACAACTCGCCGACACCAAATTTTATTTTTGTCAAGCCTTCAATTGAAACTGCGTCCCGCAGCACCGCAATTTACGTACGCCGATTTACGCACGGGATCTCACGTATTTACGACGCCTCTTAAGAAGTCGTGGTCGTGGGGCGCGGCGCGTTCCTCAAATTCTGTCACCAGCTTGCGGATGTGCCGGTCGGCGCGCCGGTACTAGCGCAAAGCGTGCCTTTGCGCTGGATCTTCTTGACGGCATCGATGAAGCGCCAAATGGTGGGGCGGTTCTCTCTCGCCGATCTGGGCTTGAGTGCTGCGGGTGGCAGCCTCGGCGAAATTGTTTGTGCGGTGGAAGTTGTTGGGCACGCACGTTCCACCACTGGGAGGAGAAGCGCGTCGGGTGCCGGCCGCGGCCTTGCCCGTTCAGCTTGTCTATGTAGTGCTTCTCGAACCAGTCGACGACTGGCTGCAGCTCAGGGTCGACGGCGTTCGCCACTGCGTCGAACCTGTGGCGGCTCTGGACGAGCAGCTCCACGTTGCGCTCCCTGCCAAAGATGAGCAGGCGATTGTTGCCAGCAGCCGAAGAAAAGCATCTCGTCCGTCGCGTCTTTCTGGCGTCGTCCCGCCCATCGTACAGCAAGCCAACCCGGCCCCCCCCCCCGTTCACCGCTGCTTGAATGCGGTAAAGCCTATGAAATGCATTGGCACTGTCAGAGATGCAATCTGACCGGCGGCGGCGAGTTGGCGTCGGCGAGTTGTCCGCATTCCGTTGCAAATGTCGCAGCCAACACGACCAACGTATTTACCCACACAGACACGCACGCACGCACACCCGTCTGACGAGTTGACACTGTCGGCAAAAAAGTTTACGGCAAAGATGTTTCAAAGTCATCAGAAAATGGAGCTGAATGAGTGCTGAACACGCTTTCATCTTCAGCTGCGCCACTGTCAACAAAAGTTACGGGCGCAAAGCAGCCGGGTGATCCATCCATGCAACGTCCAGCATAGACACTGGAAGCGTTTTCCTTCTGGGTGGTGGGGGGGGGCTCAAGCACCTTCGGGGGGGGGGGGTCAGACACGTTCAGGTGGGGCACCACGATGAATTTCCTTCCTTTCTAAAGCTTCATAAAGCAGCATATTTCCTTCTTTTTGTGTTTTGGGACCAAAAAACAGCAAAATGTCACTTTCAGACCCTGAGGTACCTCTGGAACGCATTTACGTGTATTTTTGGTGCAATTGCTTGCTTAGCTTAGCAACTGCTTAGCAAAAAAAAAAAACGCAACAGCTTTGACTCCAACACAGAACGACGGCGGTGGTTTTAAGAGCGGTCCGAACCGGCATTTCGTGCGCTCCGTCACTTCGAACGCAAAACTACGGTAGTTGTTGTTTATCGATTTTTTTTTGTCATTTTCCCAGGATTTTCCTTCCGCTCAGCGCATCTGAACGATGCCGGCGTCGCGCAGTTTCAGCAGCTTCGCCGCGATGTCCGGATTCTGAGGTGCCTGGGAAACGAATTTTCTTAATTAATTTGATTATCTTCTCACTAATATCTCAGTGACGTGTGTCAACAAATGTGCCTGTGTGTCGCAGGCACGCTGACCAGTGCAGCGCCACAGCCAAAGCGCAAAAAAGAATTTGAACGCGCACTAGCAACAGAGGAATGATGACTTGTGACACTATGGCAGGTGTCCGCGAAAAATGTTTCAAGTCATGATAACGTTCCGAAATGACTAGTGCGTATTCAGGAGACTGACAAATGCTCTCGCTAATTAAGAAATTTATGCGTGAATAACTGACATTTCCAAGTATGGCCAGCTTTTTGTTTGAGTGGGGACTGGGGGTCAATCTCCCCCCCAAGTTACAGGCATAGGCAGGGTTGCATAAAAAAAAAATTTCAAGTTTTTTTTTTTTTAATTGACTTAGGAGCCATCATTGGTGCCAAATACTTGTACGATAAGATACTTTTAGCCTATTAGAGTGTTAAACACAAGTAATAGTGCATCCCTAAAGCCTTTAGAGAACATATTTAGCATCGTTCTAGTCAAATGGTGACAAAGCCGCTGCCTCTAAATGGTCGTGTACGGTATCGCACTATGTTGGGAACCAGTTGGGAACCCCAAAGAGCCTAGTTTTGGTGCTAATAAGCAAGTTTATGCATGAATAACACCTAATTGTACCATCTAAACACCATTTAAACGCCTTTTGCCACTCAAAAGCTAAATTTTACCCAAAAACAGAGAAATTTTTTGTTTAATTTAAAAAAAAAATCCAACTTTAAAAAAAAAAAAAATTTTTTTTTAAAAAAAAAAAAACTTTTTTTTTTTAAAATTGTGCAACCCTGGGCATAGGTAAAACCAAAAATTCGGCCAATGGGGGATCTCAACATACCTGTAACTGGGGGGGGGGGGTTGGGGGGCCCCCCACAGAATTTTCCCAAGAAATTTTCACTCAGTCTAAAACGGTAAAAGTGAGTAAATGTTGGTTTATTTCAGTGCTTTTCAGCGTTAGATGACCGTAAAACAGCTAAATAACACTGCTTAGACCCTATTTATACGCATTTTTTAACAAAAAGTACCAGTATACCTAAAATGGTTGGCTACCCCTGCACTTTTTCGGCTCCAGACACCCCCCCCCCCCCCCCAGCCATTCACCCCCCCTCCCCCACTCTTCCAGACCCGGTTACAGGTATGGATCTCAAGTTTTTTTTTTGCAGTATAGAGTCCGACGGGGGGGGGGGAGAGGGTATGGGGGTATGGGCGGATACATTCCGCAAATAGGCATCGCGCATGTGATGTGTTCATACCCATCAATACATCTGCCGGAGGGGGAGGAGGAAGGGATGGGGCATAGTCACACCCCCCCCCCCTTGTCATGGGCATTCGTCCGTTTGTGCCAGCGGTGTGTGTGTGTGCGTGCGCGTGCGTGCGTGCGTACGTGCGGTGCGTGCGTACGTGCGGTGCGTGCGTGCGTGCGTGCGTGCGTGCGTGCGTGCGTGCGTGCGTGTCGACGCACTCCCTGATGCTTGCGGGCTCGTTGCTCATCTGCTCGAGGATCAGTGCGCATGATGGGGGTCTCCCAGGATCGCCTGGATCTCCCGGGTCGTTGAGCGCCTTCTTCGGCGATTCCTCAGGACTCTCGGCGTTCTGCTCCACCGCCCGCCTCAGGTTCTCACGCGCCTCCTGCATGCAACGACACAAGCTATGGGGGGAGAGGATTGACTGGGAGACTGCTGCAAGGGGGGTCAAAAACTGCAACAATGGAGCGTTTTCAACCGTTGTCCAAAATTACAGTGTTCTGGATCCTTTTCGGCGATTACTGACCATGGAACAGAGTAATAATACATTCTGGACTGTAGATCCTGTTTGGTGAGCAATTGCTCCATTCGCGATATCCACCCCCCAATTTCGCCCCCCCCCCCTAAATATGACAGTGTTGGACAAAACGTGGACTGCTGTGTCCACCGATCTGTGGCTAGCTAGCTAGGCTAGTGTCACAACTTGAACAAAGCTGTCGCAGGCTCCCAGCAACATGTGCCAATACAGTACCCCAAATGCAGGGGGGGGGTACTCACGGCGTTGTTGGGGTCGATGTCCAGGTGCTTTGCAAAGGCGCGCTGCGCCCTCGAGAAGCTCCTTGAGCGCCGTCAACGCCAGGCCCTTGCGGATGTGGCCCTTGACTGCAAGCGAAAGACAATCGATACCGATCTCATAGTCCACAACACTCAAAGCAAAGGTACGTGCTTATGGGCGTGGGGGACAGGTTGTGCGTGACCTCCCAGCCAGGTTCTTCCCGCTTTTTTGCGCTATTAGAGCGGTGGGGGTATTTTTGAAAGTTTTTTTTTTTTTTTGGAAAATCGGAACTTCGTAAGGTGGGGGAGGTGGCACAATGTGTAGGTAGGGCGGAGACAGGATCACGCAACAAATGTTTTGGAGTTACAAGAAAATGTTCAGAAATGGCTTCTATTTGTTAAGCTGAACGACATTGCCCTGTCATAAATTGTGAAAAAAACCGTTAAATGATGGTGCTGCAGCAAAAATGTTTCAAAGTCGCAAGAAAAAAAGCTTACAAATGGCTCCTGTCAATAACAAAATAAAGTTGTGCAATTTGCGCGATTCATGAAACACTGAATATAGGAATACGACTTCCAGAATTTCTGCACAAATTCGACGCATTAATCTCCTTTCCTCCTCCCTTCTTCTTCAAAAAAAAATAACAAAATAATAATTGGCTATTTACCAATCTCAAACCTAAAAAACACACTCACTGAACTGGCGGTTGAGTCGGACGCACTGCTCGCTGTCGTCCAAGGCGCGTTGGAACTCCATCAGTTTCATAAAGCACGCAGCCCGGTTACTGTAGAGCACCGCATTCTCGGGGTCACGACGAATCGCCTCGTTGTAGTGGCGCATCGCCTCCGGGTACTTGCCTAAAAACACTGCCTGAGTGGGGCCTGAATGCAGCATGAGTGGCGCCTAAATAGTTGGCATGCATGAAAGCGATATTGTGGTGCGCCCCAGGATTGGACAATAAAATTTAATTTGGGCATATTTTTTGGCGAAAAAAAGGTCTGTACAAGTGGGGGGAGCTATGGGGTCATCGGAGCCAAAAGGGGGAACCAAAGTAGAGTCTAAATAGACGTCAAAATTTGGTCAAAATAGGGTCTAACCTGAATTACTGAGCAGGTTTATGGTCGTAAACACTCAAAGGTATGCTTACTCACTTTTGCCGTTTTAGACAGGTTAAAAATCCGAAAAAAAAACCTGAGGGAGGGGTAGAAAATTCTGGTGAGGACCCCCCCAGTTAGAGGCATGAAGAGGGAAGATTGGGGGGGGGTGTTGTTGGATTTGGGGCGACGCTAGGAGGCCGTCAATGGCCCATGTAGCCTACCCATCTCCATGACGCCTTCCCGTCTACAGCCGTATAGTTAGCGGAAGACTTTCGGAAGAACGCCATCTGTAATCTAGGGCAGCGATGGCACGAGAAAATCCATGGAAAGGGAAGTCCTCGATCTAGTGGCGCCATCAAGAATCGAACCCAGGACCTTGCGCGCAAGAGGCCGCTTTTTTGCCACTAGGCCATGCCGCTGCCCAACGATGTTGAGGACAGGGGCCAATTGCAATTTTTAACTTCTCAAAAATATATACAAAAAAAAACTCATACCAAAAATCATACCAGCTTTGAACTTTTCATTTCCCTTGCCCTTTTCCTGCTCCGCCAATTCTGGGTTGACATAGGCCAATTTCTCCTCCTCCTTGATTTCCTTCTCCATCTGCTGGACTTTTTTCACTATCTCCTAAATGGAAAAATATTTTCAAAAAAAGGAATGGCATTAAACGTTTCACCATAAACTCAAATGCCAGCACATTAGCAAGAAACAAGATTAGCAATTAGACCAAGCCACAAAGAGTAAAACAATATCAAACATAATCAACCAAAATTGGGTGTACCTTAGCAAAAAACAAATTACGAAATGAAAATTGGAATAAAAATACAACTGACGAATTAAATCCCGTGAACGAAAACAAAAAATATTAGAAACGAGATATTAAAAAGTGTTTCAACGTAAGCACAAATACCAAATTTTGTTTATTTTAATCATCCAAGCCAATATGGGACCCATTAGGTGCCCAAACCCACCGCGAAATGGATCAACACCAAAAAAAGTTTAACAGGGGCCTCCCCCCCCCCTTACAAATTCCTGCCCCCTCCAAAAAAAATTCTGGATCTACTACTGCACTGGCGCCTCATATTACTGCTGTTGGAAAGTGAGCAAAGATCAAAAACTTTATTCATGACAGCATGATAAGCCTAATTGTCAACGAAAAAAAACTGAAAACAAATGGCACCAACAATATTAAACACCAAATAAAAAAAACGAATTAAAGATTAAAATTCCACTTACGGGGTCCCGGAATTCCGTGAGGCTCTTTTGGAACCAGTTGCACGCCTCCTTTTTGTCCGTCTTCTTCATGTAGGCGTTGCCGATGCGCGCCAGCGCTCTGGAAATTAATTCGTTTAATTGGTTAAACAAATTAAATATCCAGTAAAATTCCTTGCGTTTCAAAAACGACTGCGGCTAGATCATAGGCACGCTGCAATTAACGATGAATTACGCAACGCTGACGTTTATAATGGAAAAAAACTTTTGTTTGAAGAGCATACATGCCCATGGGTGGGGTATAGGGGTGGTATACCCCTCCCCTGGAAGACCCTATCTCGAAAGACTTTCGGGACGACCCCTCCCCTGTCTTTCATTTTCTTGAGCTTCAAGCCAATTTGTTTGGAAAAAACGGCAAAAAGTGTGCCTGCAGCGCTGTCTTATTGTACTATGCAGCTTAAAGGTACATGGAAATTGCGTTTCGCTCACGTTCTGTACCGTTTTGGGTCCATTTTGAGGCGAATAAGTACCGTTTTTTCTGCAATTTCAAAGTAAAAAACTCCATCCCGAAAATCCCGATTTACCCACCCCCTGCCTTCGAAAAGTTTGGCGAATGGCGATTTACAACTCCCAACGCATGTTGAACAGCTACGAGCTGACCTGAGCAATGACAAACTACATTTGTCGCATCATCTCAAAGGCGAATTGAAACATTCTGTGAGTGGGCAATTCATTTTATTCGTACCGTTCAAGAACAAGCCATCTACACCATACCTGTAACCGGGAATTGGACCTGGGGGAGGGTTCGGGCACTTTCTGGGGGGGGGGGGTGAAAATCTGGAGGGGGGGGGGTCTTGGCAGAAAAAATAGGCAATTTTTGGTCTATTTTTAGTCAAAAATACACTGTTAAAACATGAAAATAGGTACTTTTTAGCCAAAATACACTGTAAATTACGCAAAAATAGACACTTTTGGGTCGATTCTTGCTCAAAAACGTTGTACAAAATGCATTTATTTAGCAATATAGTATGTAGTAGAGAGTTTTCAAAACGTCTGGGGGGGGGGGGGGGGGGGGGGTTGGGTGGGGTTTCGCACGAACCTGGGGGGGAGGTTGGGGGTGTGTGGCTGGCAGCACTTGCTTGCTTTGAAGGCACATCCATTAAATATGCACATTAACAAAATAAAATAGAAAGCACACCCACTTGGCAATGAGTTTGTAGTCGGCCTGCTCTTCGCGGCCGATTTCCACGGATTTCTTGCACAATTCGATGCATTCATCCAATTTGCCCTCTTCGAAATAGGCCGCTGAATTTGCATGTAATGTACTGTCTGTACTCAACAAGTCATTAATTAAAAAAATACGGCTTTGTATTTACAAACATGAACTGCAAGCGCACTATAGACTGCATGCGAACTTTCGCCAAAAAAAAACTGAAACGCTCTACTAAATGAGCTTGCTTAACCATACTGCAACCAATACCCATTCCTTTATACTGTACTGATTTTGCAATTCACTTGCTATGAGTATGAGTATATCACAGTATGCCAACGAGTGACAACTCAAACGTCGAACATTACCTTTATTTTCATGTAGAAACATTTCTAATATGCCAACTAACACTGCTGGCTGAGGCTGGTTGCATAGGTGTAGATTGGGTGAAAAGCCAGGGGGGGGGGGTCTGCGGGGTCCCGAGCAGAGGTGTAACTGGCCATCGAAGCTGGGGGGGGGGGACTCTCGGACTTTTCAAAAGAAGAAGGGGGTAACCTGCACGACCAAATTTGCTACAATGTCTCCGTTTTCCAGGCTCAATAATGACCTAGAAAATGCGTCGTGTATGCTGCAAACACAGCGCCGCAGGCAAAATTTGGTGAATTTTTTTTTGCCAAAAACGCGCTTGAAAGACTCCAAAAATGGTTTGTGTGTGCGCAAAATACAGCGCCGCAGGCGAAATTTTTGATATTTGGACAATAAATGCTGCTCACAGGCCTGAAAAACACCTTGGGACGTATGAGAAACACATTCAGCCATAAAGGTACCCTGCAGTCAGTGCAGGACTGACTAAAGCTGGGGGCGTGACCCCCCACCTACACCCTACCCAGTTACACCTATGGTTTCGAGGAGGGATCTCCCGCCATCCCGGAGTCGAAAATTTTGGAGGAGGGGTGGTCGAAGTGGAAGATTTCGCACCAAAATAGCGCGTAAATCGGTGCTTTTTGGTCGAAAATGGGTTGCAATGCCTAAAGAGCACTTCTTAAACGTTTTGGGTCACACTACACTACACTGAAACGGAAGCAAAAACACGCATATTTAGCCTATTTTTGCGATATTGGCGATGGCCAGGAGGGGGGGGGGGGGGGCGCTCCCGCAAAAAAAAGCGGGACTGCCTTGGCAGGGGGGCTGGAGCCCCGCCCCCCCCCTGAGCCCACCTATGGCTGGTTGCATGCACAGTTGCTGACATGGATTATATTCATTTCAGCAAATACGCCTGATATGCATTATGCAGGTAAGTACAATGTAATAATACGTTGTTCACATATTTTACACGCAATGTAAGGGCGACGCACGCACGCACGCACACACGCGCGCGCACACGCACTCACCTCACACACACGCACGCACACACACGCACGCACACACACGCACGCACACACACACGCGCACATCCATCGCAATCGCATAAATAACCCACCCGCTTTGTTGTTCCTAAAGACGATGTTTTTGGGCTCCAATTCAATCGCCTTGTCGTAGTTGGCGTGCGCCGATACAAAATCCTTGCGTTTGTAGGCGTCGTTTCCAGCTTGCTTGAAATCGTTGGCCTGCAGTGAAAATTTTAGATTATTTTTTACTTTTTTTTAATTATCAGACATTGATTGTTGAAAGAAAACATGACAATTGCTCAAAGGAACGCGTAACAAGGATATGAAATAAAACAAGATATTGCACATGCGAAACTGTAGCTAAATTAATGAATAACGACATCGGTATTTTGAATTTTCTTAAATTTCTAAAGCGGTGACGCGTAATAAGGGAAATTAGTAAATAAAGTAGCATAGACAACGTAATACCCACCGTTTTCGACATTTTTCAATGAATTTTCACAAGAATACACAAATGTTTCAAAAAATTTCAATTCAAATGATGAATAAGCTTGGAACACCGAAACTCCGATACTTCTGGAATATTCTATGGTCAATTTTGAAATTGCACAAAATTGCGCGTTAAGCTTGTTGTTTTGCTCTGTTCAAAGATTACTACTGTATGTCGACGTTTTGAACGGGAAATTTTTCTAAACACGATTAAACGTGCGTTTTTTTGTAAATATTCGCTCCACAGTTCCGAAAATTTTTATCTCGAACTCCTTTAATCTCCAAAAATATGGTCTTCCAAAACTTCTAAAAGATTGAGCGTTCTGCAACATAAAACCGCAAAACAAAAATGGAAGGAACACAGAACAAATTTATTGTAATTGACGTCATTTAATATAATATTCAGCATAGTTTAGTTTCCATAAAGTTGAAAATGAATTACAGGCCATTTGACATTAATCAATAACATAAACTATTTTGGTGCAACGGACGCATCACCCATGTATATACTGTTTTGAGCGTCTTGACGGGAGCTTAGATTACTAACCGCACCCTGCTTGCTAAATGATGTCATAATTGCAAATTTGGGTGTGGTACACCGTGGAATCCATTAAGTTCAAACGCATCAAGAGAAGCCAAAATGCACAACTGAATCATTTATGTATTGTTTTCAACGGCTACTTGTGAGCGAGCGTTTTCACAAAGAATCTGTCATAAATGTGTTACTAACGGATTTAAACGGGCACAACAGTATTCGGCTAATGATATCGAATTGCACATCACAAACAAAACCAGCTTATGGCCCACCAGTAAAATGCGCTTCACCGTCCACTGCGCGTACCGTACCACCCATTTTCACAGCTAGGCCCTAATCTTATACATGTGCAGTCGTTCGCGCTGATCATCTCTTGATCAAATATTCTGACATCAGTCCAATTCGACATTAAAAGTGATGCAGGGCAGGCCATTGTCGTCCAAGGCGACCTTAGTTTTGGACTTCTTGACCCTCTTCAAGAAACTTTTCAACATCCACAGAGCTGCCAGCACCGCCACCCCTAGGAACAGTGGCGCGGCCCACGGCGCGACCGTCATAAGGGGAATGAACGCCTAAAGATGATAATGAAACTCGGTGGAACCAGCAACTTCTATTGTTCTGAAGGTGTGGTGTGGTGTAGCCGCACAGCATGCGCCTGCTGTGGTGCAAACCATAAACCCTAGAATTCCTCCCTGTACACTGAGCCCCTGCCCCGTCTTTTCTGCGTTTTTTTTTGTTATTTTTTCTGTTCAGCCTCCCTTCAGCCCTCAAATTAGCCGCCCTCCTACGGCCCGATTGAAGCAGTTAGCCTCCAACTGGCTTATTAGAGTGTTACAGTAATTTGCCCCTTTACGACTTTGCAGTAGTTCCGGTCAAGTCGGTCCCATTTCAATAGCTGCTTTGCGTCGCCCTCTAGTAGACATTCAGAACAGTGTAGTGTGTCGCGGGTACTGTCACAACCCACCGGTGCGATGGCGAGGGCGACGCGACTGGCGCCCGCGACGAGCATCTGACGGACGTTCTCATTGGCCAGCGCCCGCTCCAACACCAACAGCGCCCCAGGCGCCGCCTTCGCAGCCGCCCAAACCAGTTTGTCGCGCTGCAACTCGTACATACGTAACACGGAGACACTGTAGCGAGCGGGGCGGTCATTGGACGGGGGGGGGGGTGTGTTCTTTGGAGGATTTACAAAACATGCATAAGTGTTATGCACGGTAGGGAATAGGTACTTCCCCCTTGTATGTACGCACTGCACGTGTACACTCCTTCAGCAGGTATAGAAACGTGCCTACGAATAAGTGTACAGACTACAGAGAGTGAACACGTGTGGGTGTAGCGCATTCTCCAGCGGATAACATTGATCACTCACGTGGAAAAATTTGTAGGTAGGTACAGTACCTAAGATACGCTACTTATACGGTAGCTGCAACTTTGCGGACGAATTAGCTGAACGGTAGGGACAGTACGAAAATACACTTGGTAGATTTCACGCAGTAAAATGTGAATGTAGGATAGGACAAGAGAGATACTACAAGCGACCTACTGCGTACAACATATTACGGTATATACTGCAGCAGAAACAGTATTGAACGCGTCATTGGAAGCCGGATCAATAAATAGATATGCACATACCTTACGTTTCCTCTTCTTTTTCACAGCAACCACGAGATCTTGCTCTGAGAGTAGTTCCACTTCATCTGCCGGTTCTTCTATTGGCTGGAGCACATGGGCAGACGAAGGGGTTTCCGTTTCCTCTGATTCTGAGACGGTGAATGACAATGGGGGACAGCTAGCGACACTCTCCACATCGGACTCGTTCGCCTGCAATGAATCGGTGACGTCATTGAGCGTGCGTGGGTGCGTGCGTGCGTGTGTGCGTGCGTGCGTGCGTGCGTGCGTGCGTGCCAGGCGTGCGTGTTTTGTAATCTCTTTGAATGTTCATTTTCAATGCTGATGTATGCAATTGATAAAGCAACGCACCTTCTCCAAGTAATTCTCAGTTGCCACGGATGCTCCACTGGCGACATGAAAAACGCTTCTGGCCAGCATTTCTGTCGTTCCACCATCTTGTCCAAGAGTCGCGTCTTGCAGTTGATATTTCGTCTTTTTCTTCTTTAATCCAATAGTCCTTTTCGCTGTTTTCAAGATTGTAGCCATGATCGCTTAGTCTCTCAGTCCGCACTACGTGCTACGTACATGCACCTTGTAGCGCACGCGTAAGTGTGCGCAGGCGTCTTATACAAAGGGTGTCTCAAGACTGGTTGTGTCAGCAGCGCACATGTATAGACAGACAGCCTACGCAGCCGTGATAGCGTAACCCACGCAAAGCAAACGGAGATGCCACAATAGAATGACGGTAGTAAAAGCGGTACAGTCATAGCGACTAGACCAGACCGCATGGGTTCTCACACCACGCTGTGGCGAGCGATGCGTCACCGCTGAGAAGGCGCTATGAGAACTTCTAGAGTGCCATTTACCACTCTGAGCCATACTATATTAAGGAAAAATTTGCAGGCAGCTGCAAAAAAGGGGAATATGTGACTTCCATAGACAGAAGTTGAGCTTGAACAGAAAAAAACGAGTATTTGCGCATTGCTGAGGGCAATCCACTTTGAAAAAAGATTGTATAAGAGCATGACAATGGTATGAACGATCAATTTGCTTGTCACATATTCGGCGTTTTTAGCGCGAGCTATTTTGGCATATTTCATTTACAACAGTCATTCCAGCGACATCGCTGTTGCCCAGCTAAAAGTGACACACACCACCGCCCTACGCACGTTGCAGGTAGAACAAAAAACCATAAGTGAAACAGGATTCTTGGTGTGGTGTGGTATGTATTTCAATGCTGCTGATTACGGATTTTCGAAGGACAGCTAAACGATAAGTTCGGTACGCTAATGTAGATTGTGTTTGTAGAACAGCTCCTTAAATTATACCTGAAGTGCCTGTTGTGTATACTCTCCATCCATTAACACAACAAATTTCTGTTACTGTGATACAAAAATCAGTTATCCCGATTCCAGACTGCACGTATGTTTGCAGAATAGAACAATAATTTGTAGGTATCGTAATTCTAACTGTGGTGGAATCGAAATATTCTATTCATTGGATCGTCATTTCCAACTTACAAAATATTTCGGTGTCTATGTATGTACGTGCGTGCGTGCGTGTGCACGCGCGTGTGAGTGCGTGTGTAGGTATGCATGCTACTTTTCCTGGTATGGGACATAAGTGCCACTGAATTCTGTCATCATGTAGCGAGCGCTAAAACGCCGAATATGTGACAAGCAAGTTGATGGTTCAGACCATTGAATTTTATATAATGCTGTTATACAATTGTTTTTTTTTCAAAGTGGACTCCACTGCAATGCTCTTATACAATCTTTTTTCAAAGTGGACTTCAACAATGCGCAAATACCGTTTTTTTTCTGTTCAAGCTCAACTTCTGTCTATGGAAGTTACATATTCCCCTTTTTTGCAGCTGCCTGCAAATTTTTCCTTAATACAGTGTTTTTTCGTATTGATATGTACAAAATATGCACCATGAGTTCACTGATTTCGGGTGCCAACAAAGGGCACGCACACTAGGGGCGTTTCCCTACCGCAGTACCACACATAACCGGGTTTTTAAGTGGGGGGACGTCTTAGACCATTTTGGGGTAAGCACATTCAAAGGAAAAGGGAAAGGGTGTCAGAAGGAAAAAAAGTGTACCAAAATAATGTCTAAATAGGTACTTCCTGACTATGGCGTGAGTGTCATAGCCAAAACGTCGTATTAAATAAAAAATGTGTACAGTGTACAGGTTCAAATTTAAAACTGTAGAATTTCTTTACAAACACCTTCCTTCCTGGGCAACGTCTGGCACCAAGGGCGTGCTGCAACTCCTCAAGTGACAGAATCAGGGACCCAACACCAGCGAGTGGCGCGTGACGCGCTCGTTACCCCAAGCCTGACCGCGAGGACGCCACCACCATCAGCACATATGCTCGTTAGGACGCGTCCTACGCGGCCCTCTGCGCGGCCAAGGTGGTGGTCAACTATGGCGTGCGTGAGTGCCTGCGTGCGTGCGTGCGTGCGTGCGTGCGTGCGTGCGTGCGTGCGCGCGTGCGTGCGTGCGTGCGTGCGTGCGTGCGTGCGAGAGCGCGTGCATGCGAGAGTGCGGGCGTGCGTGCGTGCGTTGGTGCGTGTGAGCGCGAGAGTGCGGACGTGCCGTGCGTGCGTGCGTGCGGGCGTGCGCCAGCGCGTGCGTGCGTGCGAGAGTACGGACGTGCGTGCGTGCGCGCTTGCGTGCGTGCGGGCGTGCTTGCATGCGTCGGCGCGCGCGCCTTGTGAGGTTGCACATGAGAGTACACATCCCAAAAGCACTTGATGTTCACTGCTTTGATAAAGCCAGCCAAAAAATATTTTAACATCTTAATAGAAAAACGAAAAAAACTAAAAAAAATGTAGGGTGGGTCGTGGGAACAACATGGGTGGAGCAGGAAAGGACAATGGGGTAACACAGTATTGATTGGTTTTAAAGAGATGGCAAAGACGACAGCGGGAGTCGAACCCGCGACCTCTCGATTTGTCGTCCAAGACCCACCTTTACTTAGTGTTCCAGATCTCAACATTCGGGGCATTTAGGAAGAATCCATTTGGGGGATTAATTTCTGATTGTATACAGCGTAATGCTGACATAGTTTTGTCCCGATTACATTAACAAAAAAATTATAAAAAAAATATTTAAAAAAATCATTTTTTTTGAAGGTTTGAGGAGCTCATATCTCATTATCCAGTGATGGAACTTTCAAAACATTGATTAATCAATGACTCGCCTTGATGTACTCGTTCACGAAAATAAAAAAAAAATGGGGGGTTTGCATGGCATTTTTTGGAGTTTTACTCTCTGGTGGAACTAATAAAAAAAATCGGCATATAGATATAGACACTGGCCGTGCCAATTTGGTTGAAAGTACAATGCTACATGTCTAGGCGGTCAACTTTTACCATTATAGCAAATCTGTGCGATGAGCGGTTGAGGCGCCTGATAGTGGACAAAATTTTGGCCGAAAAAACCACTATGTCCAAAAAAACTGGAAATATCGCGATAATAAACACCGGGAAGAGCTAGAGACAAATGCTTTGCAGCTTGAAAATGCCATCATGGGCCGCCGCTTACACGCTCGGTTCAAGCTGACCTGTGTTCTTCGCGAGCGGCGCTTCAAGAAGCGGGCAGATAACACGAAAAAAAAACACGTGTTTGCTAAAAATATTTGAAAAACTTATTCACCCTTAACAAAAAACAAGGAAACGCGTTTTGGCGCGTTCGATGCCCCAGAAGAAGGCGGTTCATTTGAGCCATAGCGGGCCAAAATCCGTTCAGGCAAGCAAAAGTTATAGGCGATCGAAAAAAGCCGCATTGAGAAGCTCGTCAACATTAGGGTTGCAACGCCTACAATGTATTTTAACTTCCAGCATCCACGTCCAATTAAGGTGCGGCTTTTTGCTAAGTCTCTACTCTAAATCAGTCGAGTGGAACAATTGTGATGTCCAAATTATTTCTTGCATTTCTACAGAGTCATTTTGCGATGTACTTGAGAGTGGGTGTGTTGGTGATAAGTGGACTAAGTTTCGAACGCGCTCCAATCCGAACGTGACGTTTTTGTGCAATAGGCGACATGTTACAGACAAAAGTTGGCGTGTAATCCACAAAAGTACTGTAGCAAAAAAAGCAAACGAAAAAGAAAAAGTGAGGGTTTTTCACAGTATGTTTTTTCAAGCCGAACCTTTTTAAAAACAATTTGAATGGGTCCAAAATATGCAATAACACTACAGCCCGTCTCCCCATCCCACGCAAGAAATTTGCCCTTCGAGGCCAATCAAAGGATATTTGGGACCTTACAAGATCAACACTAACATTGTAACAAAGGTTTGGGACTGGGAACAGGACAGGAGGAGACTGAGGGGGCTGCCCGCCCAAGTAGGACTGACAGAGATAGAGTTGTTAAGTTTTTTTAAAAAGGTTCGGCTTGAAAAAACATACTGTGAAAAACCCTCACTTTTTCTTTTTCGTTTGCTTTTTTTGCTACAGTACTTTTGGAGACGAATTTTTTAACATCCGCTAGGCACAAAAACGTCACGTTTCGATTCAATCAAGCGCGTTCAAAGGTTTTCATCCACTCTCACCAACACACCCACTCTCAAGTACGTCGCAAAATGACTCTGTCGAATAAATAAATAAGGACATCACAATTGTTCCACTCCACCATTTAGAGTAGACGAAAAAGCCCACCCCTAATTGGACGTGGATGCTGGAATTAAAATCAGGGTGTACGCGTCAGCGTACAACCCATGACACTTTAGAGCGGTTTTTGAATTTTCGATCGCCTATAACTTTTGCTTCCTGAACGGATTTTGGCCCGCTATGGCTCAAATGAACCGCCTTCTTCTGGGGCATCGAACGCGCCAAAACGCGTTTCCTTGTTTTACTGTAAGGGGTCAAAAGTTTCAAAAATGTTTCGCGAACGCGTGTTTTTTTCGTTTCTCTGCCACTTTTTGAAGCGCCGCTCGCGAACGCCACTAGGATTGGGCTAAACTTGGCGTGAAGCGCGGCCCATGAGGCATTTTCAAGCTGCAAAGCATTTGTCTCTAGCTCTTACCAGTGTTGAGTTATGGCCAATTTTTCCAGTTTTTTTGGACATAGTCGTTTTTTCGGCCAAAATTTTGTGCGCTATAGGCGCCTCAACCGCTCATCGCACAGATTTCCTATAATGGTGAAAGTTGCCGCCTAGACATGTAGATTGTACTTTCAACAAATTGGGCGCGGCCAGTGTCTATATCGACAATGCCGATTTTTGTTAGTTCCACCAAGAGTAAAACTCCAAAAAATGCCATGTAAACCCCCCATTTTTCTTTTATTTTCGTGAACAGTACGTCAAGGCGAGTCATCGGTAAGTCAATGTTTTGAAAGTTCCATACTGGATAATGAGATATGAGCTCCTGAACCTTCAAAAAAAATGATTTTTTTAAATATTTTTTTTTATAATTTTTTTGTTAATGTAATCGGGACGAAACTTTGTAAGCATACGCTGTATACAATCAGAAATTAATCCCCCAAATGGATTCTTCCTAAATGCCCCCAATCTTGAGATCTGGAACACTTAGTGAAGTTGGGTCTTGGACAACAAATCGAGAGGTCGCGGGTTCGACTCCCGCTGTCGTCTCTGCCATCTCCTGAAAACCAATCAATACTGCGTTACCCCAGTGTCTTTTCCTGCTCCACCCATGTTGTTCCCACGACCCACCCTACATTTTTTTTAGTTTTTTTCGTTTTTCTATTAAGATGTTAAAATATTTTTTGGCTGACTTTATCAAAGCAGTGAACATCAAGTGCTTTTGGGATGTGTACTCTCATGTGCAACCTCACAAGGCGCGCACACACCGACGCATGCAAGCACGCCCGCACGCACGCAAGCACGCACGCACGCACGTCCGTACTCTCGCACGCACGCACGCACTCACGCACGCACCCACGCACGCACGCACGCACGTCCGCACTCTCGCACTCACACACACCAACGCACGCACGCACGCCCGCACTCTCGCATGCACGCACTCTCGCACGCACGCACGCACGCACGCACGCACGCACGCACGCACGCACGCACGCACGCACGCACGCACGCACGCACGCACGCAGGCACTCACGCACGCCATAGTTGACCACCACCTTGGCCGCGCAGAGGGCCGCGTAGGACGCGTCCTCAACGAGCATGCTGTGCTGATGGTGGTGGCGTCCTCGCGGTCAGGCTTGGGGTAACGAGCGCGTCACGCGCCACTCGCTGGTGTTCAGCCCCTGATTCTGTCACTTGAGGAGTTGCAGCACGCCCTTGGTGTCCGAGACGTTGCCCAGGAAGGAAGGTGTTTGTAAAGAAATTCTACAGTTTTAAATTTGAACCTGTACACTGTACACATTTTTTATTTAATACGACGTTTTGGCTATGACACTCACGCCATAGTCAGGAAGTGCCTATTTAGACATTATTTTGGTACACTTTTTTTCCTTCTGACACCCTTTCCCTTTTCCTTTGAATGTGCTTACCCCCAGAATGGTCTCAGACGTCCCCCCCCCACTTCAAAAAACCGGTTACATGTGGTACTGCGGTAGGGAAACTCACGCCCCTGGTGTGCGTGCCCCTTGTTGGCACCCGAAATCAGTGAACTCGTGGTGCATATTTTGTACATATCAATACGAAAAAACACTGTATTAAGGAAAAATTTGCAGGCAGCTGCAAAAAAGGGGAATATGTGACTTCCATAGACAGAAGTTGAGCTTGAACAGAAAAAAACGGTATTTGCGCATTGCTGAAGTCCACTTTGAAAAAAGATTGTATAAGAGCATTGCAGTGGAGTCCACTTTGAAAAACGATTGTATAACAGCATACAATGGTATGAACCATCAACTTGCTTGTCACATATTCGGCGTTTTAGCGCTCGCTACATGATGACAGAATTCAGTGGCACTTATGTACCATACCAGGAGAATGTAGCATGCATACCTACACACGCACTCACACGCGCGTGCACACGCACGCACGCACGTACATACATAGACACCGAAATATTTTGTAAGTTGGAAATGACGATCCAATGAATAGAATATTTCGATTCCACCACAGTTCGAATTACGATACCTACAAATTATTGTTCTATTCTGCAAACATACGTGCAGTCTGGAATCGGGATAACTGATTTTTGTATCACAGTAACAGAAATTTGTTGTGTTAATGGATGGAGAGTATACACAACAGGCACTTCAGGTATAATTTAAGGAGCTGTTCTACAAACACAATCTACATTAGCGTACCGAACTTATCGTTTAGCTGTCCTTCGAAAATCCGTAATCAGCAGCATTGAAATACATACCACACCACACCAAGAATCCTGTTTCACTTATGGTTTTTTGTTCTACCTGCAACGTGCGTAGGGCGGTGGTGTGTGTCACTTTTAGCTGGGCAACAGCGATGTCGCTAGAATGACTGTTGTAAATGAAATATGCCAAAATAGCTCGCGCTAAAAACGCCGAATATGTGACAAGCAAATTGATGGTTCATACCATTGTATGCTCTTATACAATCTTTTTTCAAAGTGGACTTCAGCAATGCGCAAATACCGTTTTTTTCTGTTCAAGCTCAACTTCTGTCTATGGAAGTCACATATTCCCCTTTTTTGCAGCTGCCTGCAAATTTTTCCTTAATATAGTATGGCTCAGAGTGGTAAATGGCACTCTAGAAGTTCTCATAGCGCCTTCTCAGTGGTGACGCATCGCTCGCCACAGCGTGGTGTCGAACCCATGCGGTCTGGTCTAGTCGCTATGACTGTACCGCTTTTACTACCGTCATTCTATTGTGGCATCTCCGTTTGCTTTGCGTGGGTTACGCTATCACGGCTGCGTCGGCTGTCTGTCTATACATGTGCGCTGCTGACACAACCAGTCTTGAGACACCCTTTGTATAAGACGCCTGCGCACACTTACGCGTGCGCTACAAGGTGCATGTACGTAGCACGTAGTGCGGACTAGAGACTAAGCAATCATGGCTACAATCTTGAAAACAGCGAAAAGGACTATTGGATTAAAGAAGAAAAAGACGAAATATCAACTGCAAGACGCGACTCTTGGACAAGATGGTGGAACGACAGAAATGCTGGCCAGAAGCGTCTTTCATGTCGCCAGTGGAGCATCCGTGGCAACTGAGAATTACTTGGAGAAGGTGCGTTGCTTTATCAATTGCATACATCAGCATTGAAAATGAACATTCAAAGAGATTACAAAACACGCACGCCTGGCACGCACGCACGCACGCACGCACGCACGCACACACGCACGCACGCACCCACGCACGCTCAATGACGTCACCGATTCATTGCAGGCGAACGAGTCCGATGTGGAGAGTGTCGCTAGCTGTCCCCCATTGTCATTCACCGTCTCAGAATCAGAGGAAACGGAAACCCCTTCGTCTGCCCATGTGCTCCAGCCAATAGAAGAACCGGCAGATGAAGTGGAACTACTCTCAAGCAAGATCTCGTGGTTGCTGTGAAAAAGAAGAGGAAACGTAAGGTATGTGCATATCTATTTATTGATCCGGCTTCCAATGACGCGTTCAATACTGTTTCTGCTGCAGTATATACCGTAATATGTTGTACGCAGTAGGTCGCTTGTAGTATCTCTCTTGTCCTATCCTACATTCACATTTTACTGCGTGAAATCTACCAAGTGTATTTTCGTACTGTCCCTACCGTTCAGCTAATTCGTCCGCAAAGTTGCAGCTACCGTATAAGTAGCGTATCTTAGGTACTGTACCTACCTACAAATTTTTCCACGTGAGTGATCAATGTTATCCGCTGGAGAATGCGCTACACCCACACGTGTTCACTCTCTGTAGTCTGTACACTTATTCGTAGGCACGTTTCTATACCTGCTGAAGGAGTGTACACGTGCAGTGCGTACATACAAGGGGGAAGTACCTATTCCCTACCGTTCATAAAACTTATGCATGTTTTGTAAAACCTCCAAAGAACACCCCCCCCCCCCCCGTCCAATGAACGCCCCGCTCGCTACAGTGTCTCCGTGTTACGTATGTACGTGTTGCAGCGCGACAAACTGGTTTGGGCGGCTGCGAAGGCGGCGCCTGGGGCGCTGTTGGTGTTGGAGCGGGCGCTGGCCAATGAGAACGTCCGTCAGATGCTCGTCGCGGGCGCCAGTCGCGTCGCCCTCGCCATCGCACCGGTGGGTTGTGACAGTACCCGCGACACACTACACTGTTCTGAATGTCTACTAGAGGGCGACGCAAAGCAGCTATTGAAATGGGACCGACTTGACCGGAACTACTGCAAAGTCGTAAAGGGGCAAATTACTGTAACACTCTAATGAGCCATCTGGAAGCTAATTGCTTCAATCGGACCGTAGGAGGGCGGCTAATTTGAGGGCTGAAGGGATGCTGAAAGAAAAGCAAACAAAAAGACGCAGAAAAGATGGGGGAGGGGCTAATTGTACGGGATGGAATTATGGGGTTTATGGTTTGCACCACAGCACGCTGCGTGCTGTGCGGCTACACCACACCACACCTCCAGAACAATAGAAGTTGCTTGTTCCACCGAGTTTCATTATCATCTTTAGGCGTTCATTCCCCTTATGACGGTCGCGCCGTGGGCCGCGCCACTGTGCCTGGGGGTGGCGGTGCTGGCAGCTCTGTGGATGTTGAAAAGTTTCTTGAAGAGGGTAAAGAAGTCCAAAACTAAGGTCGCCTTGGACGACAATGGCCGGCCCTGCATTACTTTTAATGTCGAATTGGACTGATGTCAGAATATTTGATCAAGAGATGATCAGCGCGAACGACTGCACATGTATAAGAGGGGGGGGGGGGGGGGGGGGGGGGCTTAGGGCCTAGCTGTGAAAATGGGTGGTACGGTACGCGCAGTGGACGGTGAAGCGCATTTTACTGGTGGGCCATAAGCTGGTTTTGTTTGTGATGTGCAATTCGATATCATTAGCCGAATACTGTTGTGCCCGTTTAAATCCGTTAGTAACACATTTATGACAGATTCTTTGTGAAAACGCCCGCTCACAAGAAGTAGCTGTTGAAAAAGAAACATAAATGATTTAGTTGTGCCATTTTGGCTTCTCTTGATGCGTTTGAACTTAATGGATTCCACGGTGTACCACACCCAAATCTGCAATTATGACATCATTGATCAAGCAGGGTGCGGTTAGTATTCTAAGCTCCCGTCAAGACGCTTAAAACAGTAAACATTGGTCCGTTGCACCAAAATACAGTTCATGTTATTGATTAATTTCAAATGGCCTGTAATTCATTTTCAACTTTATGGAAACTAAACTATGCTGAATATTATATTAAATGACGTCAATTACAATAAATTTGTTCTGTGTTCCTTCCATTTTTGTTTTGCGGTTTTATGTTGCAGAACGCTCAATCTTTTAGAAGTTTTGGAAGACCATATTTTTGGAGATTAAAGGAGTTCGAGAAAAATTTTCGGAACTGTGGAGCGAATATTTACAAAAAAACGCACGTTTAATCGTGTTTAGAAAAATTTCCCGTTCAAAACGTCTACATACAGTAGTAATCTTTGGACAGGGTGAAACAACAAGTTTAACGCGCAATTTGGTGCAATTTCAAAATTGCCCATAGAATATTCGAGAAGCATCGGAATTTCGGTGTTCCAGCTTATTCATCATTTGAAATGAAATCTTTTGAGACATTTGTGTATTCTTGTGAAAATTCATTGAAAAATGTCGAAAACGGTGGGTATTACGTTGTCTATGCTACTTTATTTACTAATTTCCCTTATTACGCGTCACCGCTTTAGAAATTTAAGAAAATTCAAAATACCGATGTCGTTATTCATTAATTTAGCTACAGTTTCGCATGTGCAATATCTTGTTTTATTTCATATCCTTGTTACGCGTTCCTTTGAGCAATTGTCATGTTTTCTTTCAACAATCAATGTCTGATAATTAAAAAAAAGTAAAAAATAATCTAAAATTTTCACTGCAGGCCAACGATTTCAAGCAAGCTGGAAACGACGCCTACAAACGCAAGGATTTCGCATCGGCGCACGCCAACTACGACAAGGCGATTGAATTGGAGCCCAAAAACATCGTCTTTAGGAACAACAAAGCTGGTGGGTTATTTATGCGATTGCGATGGATGTGCGCGTGTGTGTGTGCGTGCGTGTGTGTGCGTGCGTGTGTGTGCGTGCGTGTGTGTGAGGTGAGTGCGTGTGCGCGCGCGTGTGTGCGTGCGTGCGTGCGTCGCCCTTACATTGCGTGTAAAATATGTGAACAACGTATTATTACATTGTACTTACCTGCATAATGCATATCAGGCGTATTTGCTGAAATGAATATAATCCATGTCAGCAACTGTGCATGCAACCAGCCATAGGTGGGCTCAGGGGGGGGGGCGGGGCTACAGCCCCCCTGCCATGGCAGTCCCGCTTTTTTTTGCGGGAGCGACCCCCCCCCCCCTCCTGGCCATCGCCAATATCGCAAAAATAGGCTAAATATGCGTGTTTTTGCTTCCGTTTCAGTGTAGTGTAGTGTGACCCAAAACGTTTAAGAAGTGCTCTTTAGGCATTGCAACCCATTTCGACCAAAAAGCACCGATTTACGCGCTATTTTGGTGCGAAATCTTCCACTTCGACCACCCCTCCTCCAAAATTTTCGACTCCGGGATGGCGGGAGATCCCTCCTCGAAACCATAGGTGTAACTGGGTAGGGTGTAGGTGGGGGTCACGCCCCCCAGCTTTAGTGAGTCCTGCACTGACTGCAGGGGTACCTTTATGGCTGAATGTGTTTCTCATACGTCCCAAGGTGTTTTTCAGGCCTGTGAGCAGCATTTATTGTCCAAATATCAAAAATTTCGCCTGCGGCGCTGTATTTTGCGCACACACAAACCATTTTTGGAGTCTTTCAAGCGCGTTTTTTGCAAAAAAAAATTCACCAAATTTTTCATGCGGCGCTGTGTTTGCAGCATACACGACGCCTATTAGAGGTCATTATAGAGCCTGGACAACGGAGACATTGTAGCAAATTTGGTCGTGCAGGTTACCCCCTTCTTCTTTTGAAAAGTCCGAGATTCCCCCCCCCCCCCCCCCAGCTTCGATGGCCAGTTACACCTCTGCTCGGGACCCCGCAGACCCCCCCCCCCTGGCTTTTCACCCAATCTACACCTATGCAACCAGCCTCAGCCAGCAGTGTTAGTTGGCATATTAGAAATGTTTCTACATGAAAATAAAGGTAATGTTCGACGTTTGAGTTGTCACTCGTTGGCATACTGTGATATACTCATACTCATAGCAAGTGAATTGCAAAATCAGTACAGTATAAAGGAATGGGTATTGGTTGCAGTATGGTTAAGCAAGCTCATTTAGTAGAGCGTTTCAGTTTTTTTTTGGCGAAAGTTCGCATGCAGTCTATAGTGCGCTTGCAGTTCATGTTTGTAAATACAAAGCCGTATTTTTTTAATTAATGACTTGTTGAGTACAGACAGTACATTACATGCAAATTCAGCGGCCTATTTCGAAGAGGGCAAATTGGATGAATGCATCGAATTGTGCAAGAAATCCGTGGAAATCGGCCGCGAAGAGCAGGCCGACTACAAACTCATTGCCAAGTGGGTGTGCTTTCTATTTTATTTTGTTAATGTGCATATTTAATGGATGTGCCTTCAAAGCAAGCAAGTGCTGCCAGCCACACACCCCCAACCTCCCCCCCAGGTTCGTGCGAAACCCCACCCAACCCCCCCCCCCCCCAGACGTTTTGAAAACTCTCTACTACATACTATATTGCTAAATAAATGCATTTTGTACAACGTTTTTGAGCAAGAATCGACCCAAAAGTGTCTATTTTTGCGTAATTTACAGTGTATTTTGGCTAAAAAGTACCTATTTTCATGTTTTAACAGTGTATTTTTGACTAAAAATAGACCAAAAATTGCCTATTTTTTCTGCCCAGACCCCCCCCCTCCAGATTTTCACCCCCCCCCCCCAGAAAGTGCCCGAACCCTCCCCCCAGGTCCAATTCCCGGTTACAGGTATGGTGTAGATGGCTTGTTCTTGAACGGTACGAATAAAATGAATTGCCCACTCACAGAATGTTTCAATTCGCCTTTGAGATGATGCGACAAATGTAGTTTGTCATTGCTCAGGTCAGCTCGTAGCTGTTCAACATGCGTTGGGAGTTGTAAATCGCCATTCGCCAAACTTTTCGAAGGCAGGGGGTGGGTAAATCGGGATTTTCGGGATGGAGTTTTTTACTTTGAAATTGCAGAAAAAACGGTACTTATTCGCCTCAAAATGGACCCAAAACGGTACAGAACGTGAGCGAAACGCAATTTCCATGTACCTTTAAGCTGCATAGTACAATAAGACAGCGCTGCAGGCACACTTTTTGCCGTTTTTTCCAAACAAATTGGCTTGAAGCTCAAGAAAATGAAAGACAGGGGAGGGGTCGTCCCGAAAGTCTTTCGAGATAGGGTCTTCCAGGGGAGGGGTATCCACCCCTATACCCCACCCATGGGCATGTATGCTCTTCAAACAAAAGTTTTTTTCCATTATAAACGTCAGCGTTGCGTAATTCATCGTTAATTGCAGCGTGCCTATGATCTAGCCGCAGTCGTTTTTGAAACGCAAGGAATTTTACTGGATATTTAATTTGTTTAACCAATTAAACGAATTAATTTCCAGAGCGCTGGCGCGCATCGGCAACGCCTACATGAAGAAGACGGACAAAAAGGAGGCGTGCAACTGGTTCCAAAAGAGCCTCACGGAATTCCGGGACCCCGTAAGTGGAATTTTAATCTTTAATTCGTTTTTTTTATTTGGTGTTTAATATTGTTGGTGCCATTTGTTTTCAGTTTTTTTTCGTTGACAATTAGGCTTATCATGCTGTCATGAATAAAGTTTTTGATCTTTGCTCACTTTCCAACAGCAGTAATATGAGGCGCCAGTGCAGTAGTAGATCCAGAATTTTTTTTGGAGGGGGCAGGAATTTGTAAGGGGGGGGGGGAGGACCCTGTTAAACTTTTTTTGGTGTTGATCCATTTCGCGGTGGGTTTGGGCACCGAATGGGTCCCATATTGGCTTGGATGATTAAAATAAACAAAATTTGGTATTTGTGCTTACGTTGAAACACTTTTTAATATCTCGTTTCTAATATTTTTTGTTTTCGTTCACGGGATTTAATTCGTCAGTTGTATTTTTATTCCAATTTTCATTTCGTAATTTGTTTTTTGCTAAGGTACACCCAATTTTGGTTGATTATGTTTGATATTGTTTTACTCTTTGTGGCTTGGTCTAATTGCTAATCTTGTTTCTTGCTAATGTGCTGGCATTTGAGTTTATGGTGAAACGTTTAATGCCATTCCTTTTTTTTTGAAAATATTTTTCCATTTAGGAGATAGTGAAAAAAGTCCAGCAGATGGAGAAGGAAATCAAGGAGGAGGAGAAATTGGCCTATGTCAACCCAGAATTGGCGGAGCAGGAAAAGGGCAAGGGAAATGAAAAGTTCAAAGCTGGTATGATTTTTGGTATGAGTTTTTTTTTGTATATATTTTTGAGAAGTTAAAAATTGCAATTGGCCCCTGTCCTCAACATCGTTGGGCAGCGGCATGGCCTAGTGGCAAAAAAGCGGCCTCTTGCGCGCAAGGTCCTGGGTTCGATTCTTGATGGCGCCACTAGATCGAGGACTTCCCTTTCCATGGATTTTCTCGTGCCATCGCTGCCCTAGATTACAGATGGCGTTCTTCCGAAAGTCTTCCGCTAACTATACGGCTGTAGACGGGAAGGCGTCATGGAGATGGGTAGGCTACATGGGCCATTGACGGCCTCCTAGCGTCGCCCCAAATCCAACAACACCCCCCCCCCAATCTTCCCTCTTCATGCCTCTAACTGGGGGGGTCCTCACCAGAATTTTCTACCCCTCCCTCAGGTTTTTTTTTCGGATTTTTAACCTGTCTAAAACGGCAAAAGTGAGTAAGCATACCTTTGAGTGTTTACGACCATAAACCTGCTCAGTAATTCAGGTTAGACCCTATTTTGACCAAATTTTGACGTCTATTTAGACTCTACTTTGGTTCCCCCTTTTGGCTCCGATGACCCCATAGCTCCCCCCACTTGTACAGACCTTTTTTTCGCCAAAAAATATGCCCAAATTAAATTTTATTGTCCAATCCTGGGGCGCACCACAATATCGCTTTCATGCATGCCAACTATTCAGGCGCCACTCATGCTGCATTCAGGCCCCACTCAGGCAGTGTTTTTAGGCAAGTACCCGGAGGCGATGCGCCACTACAACGAGGCGATTCGTCGTGACCCCGAGAATGCGGTGCTCTACAGTAACCGGGCTGCGTGCTTTATGAAACTGATGGAGTTCCAACGCGCCTTGGACGACAGCGAGCAGTGCGTCCGACTCAACCGCCAGTTCAGTGAGTGTGTTTTTTAGGTTTGAGATTGGTAAATAGCCAATTATTATTTTGTTATTTTTTTTTGAAGAAGAAGGGAGGAGGAAAGGAGATTAATGCGTCGAATTTGTGCAGAAATTCTGGAAGTCGTATTCCTATATTCAGTGTTTCATGAATCGCGCAAATTGCACAACTTTATTTTGTTATTGACAGGAGCCATTTGTAAGCTTTTTTTCTTGCGACTTTGAAACATTTTTGCTGCAGCACCATCATTTAACGGTTTTTTTCACAATTTATGACAGGGCAATGTCGTTCAGCTTAACAAATAGAAGCCATTTCTGAACATTTTCTTGTAACTCCAAAACATTTGTTGCGTGATCCTGTCTCCGCCCTACCTACACATTGTGCCACCTCCCCCACCTTACGAAGTTCCGATTTTCCAAAAAAAAAAAAAACTTTCAAAAATACCCCCACCGCTCTAATAGCGCAAAAAAGCGGGAAGAACCTGGCTGGGGGGTCACGCACAACCTGTCCCCCACGCCCATAAGCACGTACCTTTGCTTTGAGTGTTGTGGACTATGAGATCGGTATGGATTGTCTTTCGCTTGCAGTCAAGGGCCACATCCGCAAGGGCCTGGCGTTGACGGCGCTCAAGGAGTTCTCGAGGGCGCAGCGCGCCTTCGAAGACGCCCTGGACATCGACCCCAACAACGCCGTGAGTACCCCCCCCCCTGCATTGGGGTACTGTATTGGCACATATTGCTGGGAGCCTGCGACAGCTTTGTTCAAGTTGTGACACTAGCCTAGCTAGCTAGCCACAGATCGGTGGACACAGCAGTCCACGTTTTGTCCAACACTGTCATATTTAGGGGGGGGGGGGGCAAAATTGGGGGGTAGATATCGCGAATGGAGCAATTGCTCACCAAAACAGGATCTACAGTCCAGAATGTATTATTACTCTGTTCCATGGTCAGTAATCGCCGAAAAGGATGCAAGAACACTGTCATTTTGGACAACGGTTGAAAACGCTCCATTGCTGCAGTTTTTGACCCCCCTTGCAGCAGTCTCCCAGTCAATCCTCTCCCCCATAGCTTGTGTCGTTGCATGCAGGAGGCGCGTGAGAACCTGAGGCGGGCGGTGGAGCAGAACGCCGAGAGTCCCGAGGAATCGCGGAAGAAGGCGCTCAACGACCCGGAGATCCAGGCGATCCTGGGAGACCCCGTCATGCGCATGATCCTCGAGCAGATGAGCAACGAGCCCGCAAGCATCAGGGAGTGCGTCGACACGCACGCACGCACGCACGCACGCACGCACGCACGCACGCACGCACCGCACGTACGCACGCACCGCACGTACGCACGCACGCACGCACGCACGCACACACACACACCGCTGGCACAAACGGACGAATGCCCATGACAAGGGGGGGGGGTGTAAGTATGCCCCATCCCTTCCTCCTCCCCCTCCGGCAGATGTATTGATGGGTATGAACACATCACATGCCAATGCCTATTTGCGGAATGTATCCCGCCCATACCCCCATACCCTCTCCCCCCCCCCGTCGGACTCTATACTGCAAAAAAAAACTTGGGATCCATACCTGTAACCGGGTCTGGAAGAGTGGGGGGGGGGGGGTAAATGGCTGGGGGGGGGGGGTGTCTGGAGCAAAAAAGTGGGGGGGTAGCCGGCCATTTTTTAGGTATACTGGTACTTTTTGTTAAAAAATGCGTATAAATAGGGTCTAAGCAGTGTTATTTAGCTGTTTTACGGTCATCTAACGCTGAAAAGCACTGAAATAAACCAACATTTACTCACTTTTACCGTTTTAGACTGAGTGAAAATTTCTTGGGAAAATTCTGCGGGGCCCCCCAACCCCCCCCCCCAGTTACAGGTATGTTGGGATCCCCCATTGGCCGAATTTTTGGGTTTACCTATGCCCAGGGTTGCACAATTTAAAAAAAAAAGTTTTTTTTTTTTTAAAAAAAAAAATTTTTTTTTTTTTAAAGTTGGATTTTTTTTTAAATTAAACAAAAAATTTCTCTGTTTTTGGGTAAAATTTAGCTTTTGAGTGGCAAAAGGCGTTTAAATGGTGTTTAGATGGTACAATTAGGTGTTATTCATGCATAAACTTGCTTATTAGCACCAAAACTAAGCTCTTTTTGGGGTTCCCAACTGGTTCCCAACATAGTGCGATACCGTACACGACCATTTAGAGGCAGCGGCTTTGTCACCATTTGACTAGAACGATGCTAAATATGCTTCTAAAGGCTTTAGGGATGCACTATTACTTGTGTTTGACACTCTAATAGGCTAAAAGTATCTTATAGTACAGGTATTTGGCACCAATGATGGCTCCTAAGTCAATTAAAAAAAAAAAAACTTGAAATTTTTTTTTATGCAACCCTGCCTATGCCTGTAACTTGGGGGGGGGGGAGATTGACATCCCCAGTCCCCACTGGGACTAAAAGCTGGCCATACTTGGAAATGTCAGTTATTCACGCATCAATTTCTTAATTAGCGAGAGCATTTGTCATCTCCTGAATACGCACTAGTCATTTCAGAACATTTTCTCGTGACTTTGAAACATTTTTCGCGGACACCTGCCATAGTGTCACAAGTCATCATTCCTCTGTTGCTAGTGCGCGTTCAAATTCTTTTTGCGCTTTGGCTGTGGCGCTGCACTGGTCAGCGTGCCTGCGACACACAGGCACATTTGTTGACACACGTCACTGAGATATTAGTGAGAAGATAATCAAATTAATTAAGAAAATTCGTTTCCCAGGCACCTCAAGAATCCGGACATCGCGGCGAAGCTGCTGAAACTGCGCGACGCCGGCATCGTTCAGATGCGCTGAGCGGAAGGAAAATCCCTGGGAAAATGACAAAAAAAAATCGATAAACAACAACTACCGTAGTTTTGCGTTCGAAGTGACAGAGCGCGCGAAATGCCGGTTCGGACCGCTCTTAAAACCACCGCCGTCGTTCTGTGTTGGAGTCAAAGCTGTTGCGTTTTTTTTTTTTGCTAAGCAGTTGCTAAGCTAAGCAAGCAATTGCACCAAAATTGCGCGTAAATGCGTTCCAGAGGTACCTCAGGGTCTGAAAGTGACATTTTGCTGTTTTTTGGTCCCAAAACACAAAAAGAAGGAAATATGCTGCTTTATGAAGCTTTAGAAAGGAAGGAAATTCATCGTGGTGCCCCACCTGAACGTGTCTGACCCCCCCCCCCCGAAGGTGCTTGACCCCCCCCCCCACCACCCAGAAGGAAAACGCTTACATGTATATGCTGGACGTTGCATGGATGGATCCCCCAGCTGCTGCGCACGTAACTTTTGTTGACAGTGGCGCAGCTGAAGATGAAAGCGTGTTCAGCACTCATTCAGCTCCATTTTCTGATGACTTTGAAACATCTTTGCCGTAAACTTTTTTGCCGACAGTGTCAACTCGTCAGACGGGTGTGCGTGCGTGCGTGTCTGTGTGGGTAAATACATTGGTCGTGTTGGCTGCGACATTTGCAACCGGAATAGGACAACTCGCCGACGCCAACTCGCCGCCGCCGGTCAGATTGCATCTCTGACAGTGCCAATGCATACATAGGCTTACCCGCATTCAAGCAGCGGTGAAGGGGGGGGGGCCGGGTTGGCTTGCTGTACGATGGGCGGACGGACGCCCAGAAAGACGCGACGGACGAGATGCTTTTCTTCGGCTGCTGGCAACAATCGCCTGCTCATCTTTGGCAGGGAGCGCAACGTGGAGCTGCTCGTCCAGAGCCGCCACAGGTTCGACGCAGTGGCGAACGCCGTCGACCCTGAGCTGCAGCCAGTCGTCGACTGGTTCGAGAAGCACTACATAGACAAGCTGAACGGGCAGGACCGCAGCCGGCACCCGACGCGCTTCTCCTCCCAGTGGTGGAACGTGCGTGCCCAACAACTTCCACCGCACAAACAATTTCGCCGAGGCTGCCACCCGCAGCACTCAAGCCCAGATCGGCGAGAGAGAACCGCCCCACCATTTGGCGCTTCATCGATGCCGTCAAGAAGATCCAGCGCAAAGGCACGCTTTGCGCTAGTACCGGCGCGCCGACCGGCACATCCGCAAGCTGGTGACAGAATTTGAGGAACGCGCCGCGCCCCACGACCACGACTTCTTAAGAGGCATCGTAAATACGTAAATTGCATACGTAAATAGGCATACGTAAATTGCGGTGCTGCGGGACGCAGTTTCAATTGAAGGCTTGACAAAAATAAAATTTGGTGTCGGCGAGTTGTCTTGACGGCGAGTCGTCCATCGGCGAGTTGGCGTCGGCGAGACGGCAGCGGCGAGTCGGCGGTGGCGAGTTGGCTGTCGGCGAGTTGTCGCACACCCCTGGCAACGCGTGCGTGCCATCGACAAACCTGACCATTTAGGCATTCTTAGCACAGCAAAGGACACTAGAATATTAGTGAGAGGGTGACCAAATTAAAAAAAAAACAACGAATTCCTTAGTTAATGCCACTTTTCTAGTTTGAAATTCCGTTTCAACGGCGAGGCACATATGTATCCTGGTGTACGCGTCAGCGTACAACCCGAATTTCTGACGACTTCTGAAGGGGGATTTTTGATCCACGCCAAGTTACTAAACTAGAACGCATTTCCAAACCAATTTTCTGATGACTTTGAAACATTTTTGGAAGGAGATGTTTTGTAATACCGTAAGCCCTATGATTAGCTGCCAAAATAATTATACACGCTCCTAAGATCACTTTGAGTTTATAAGCCCCCCCCCCCTATAATTACGCCCCCTCCCTAAATTGACCATCGCCTAAAGGGCAAAATTTTCAAGTCTGGATGTATGTATGGTCGCGTATGTGTGCGTACCGTAAACCCAATAATTAGCCCCCCCCCCCCCTATAATAATACACCCTCCCAAGACCACTTTGAGTTAATAAGCCCCCCCCCCCCCTATAATTACACCCCCTCCCTAAATGGACCATCGTCTAAAACGCACATGTTTCCATGTCTGGTGTATGTATGGTCGCGTATGTGTATGTATGTACACGTATGTGCATGTGAGACTGTGTGAGAGTGTGTTAGAGTGTACCAACGTGTGTGCACAGCGCCTTTTTCCCTTAAAAATCGCCTCCACGCGCCTTTTTGCCCACACATCTTCCCACTCATCGACACTTCCAGTTTATAAGCCCCCCCCCTATAATTAGCCCCCCCCCCTATAATTATACCCCCTCCTAGAGCTCGAACGAAAACATTGGCCCCCGGGGGGCTAATTATAGGGTTTACGGTATGTACATGTAATCGCCTCCATGCGCCTTTCCGCCCACAAAGCTTCTCACACATCGACACTCCCAGTTCATAAGCCTTCCCCCCCCCCCTATAATTACACCCCCGTATAATTATACACCCTTCTAGCGCTCAAACGAAACATTTAGCCCCAGGGGAGGCTGATTATATGGTTTACGGTACTTGCAAGACCCCTCCATGAAGAGACCTGGAGGGCCTCAGACTGCCAGGCCTGAGAATGCCTGATCGTCTACTGTGGGGTTGCCCTACCCCAGGTGAACTTAGCAAGTTTATCAATGTGCAGTTCTGAACGGAAGGAGAAACCATGGGAAAATGACAAAAAAATTGATAAAAACAACTACAGTAGTTTGCGTTCGAAGTGACAGAGCGCGCGAAATGCCGGTTCGCTCTTAAAACCATTGCCGTCGTTCTGTGTTGGAGTCAAAGCTGTTGCG
>JASAMY010003741.1:0-34487 GCA_030248085.1 Paralinhomoeus sp. GSCO2_6 | reverse complement strand
ATATATATAGCATAACAAGACCTCCTACCCCCGGAGCAGTATTGGAGAGGGAGTACTATTTTTGCAACATTTGGCTAGCCCTGAGCACTAATGGAGAGGTGTGGGGGGGGGGGGGTACTATTGGGGGAAACTATTGAAGAATTTGCGGGACAACACTGTGTGCGTGCCTGTGTGCATGCAGTACAGTCCGCAACCATTTTCAATAGAGAAAGACCCCCCCCCCCCAGACCAAACCGCAGAAAGCTCGGTACGTTTGGAATTATTATAAAAGAATGCTTGAAATCTCGTCGAATAAAGGGCTTTCATTGTATTCCCTAGTCCAATTGTCCTAAAATTTGAACAACAAACACACAATCCTTTATGGTTTTGTCTAGAAGAGAAATTTTCGAAATCGGATACGCATGAGTTAAGACCCTGTTTAAATCCATTTTTTAACAAATAAAGCGCCTATTAAAGTAAAAGATGGCTACGACCAGACGCCCCCCCCCCCCCAAAAAAAGAAGTGCCAACCCCTCCCCCTACTCGTCCAGACCCGATGAAGTATACCGTAAATCCTCCAATAGTGCCCCGGGGCACTATTTTTTCAACCTCTCCTTACCAGGGGGCACTATTGGAGGGGGCACTATTGGAGGGGGGCTTCTATTATTTCAACCTAAAAATTTTCAATAGTAATGCTAGTTTCGATGTCAAGCCGATTTTTCGTTCATTTTGATCACTTTTGCCACATTTAATCATTGATTTACTGTTAATAGTTGCTAAGGGGTGTAGTAAGTAGTACAGAAAGGCACAACAACATACCCCTTACACCCAGGGGCACTATTGGAGGGGGGCTCAATTATTTCAACCTTGCCGTACCCGGGGGCACTATTGGAGGGGGGGGGGGGGGCGCAATCTGGAGGGGGGTTGTATTGGAGGATGTACGGTAGGTAGCATTTTCCACGTTGCTGCTGTGTGCCACATGATTGCAGGAAACGGTCGTCGCCACACGCGGACCTCACGCCCCACTTCAACTTTGGACTGAACGAGGACAACGCGGCTCGGAGCATGGCGTCCAACCGGCGTCTCCGCAAGGAACTCATGGACCCCTCCGGCGTCGGCTGACTACCCGGCAGCTGCAGTGCCGTGTACTGTGGTGGACAGGCATTGTGATCAGCCCATCCCCCAAATGCAGCCTTCTGTACATACCTGGCTCAGTCGCCCCCCATGTTACCATATGCATGCGGTTCAGACTGCAGATGTACGCTGCACTTCAAAGAGCAAACACCACGCTCCGCATGCATGGGTAGTAAGTACCTGTACCCATGTTCTGATTGCACACATGCGCCGTGGTCAGACCAACACAATCCCTTCACACATACATACGGCGTCCAGTATATCGCATACAGCTTTGGGCGCAACGACAACAATGCATGTCTGCTGTTCTTCAAAAGCTCTGCATTGCTGTGCATTGGTACACTTGTTTCTTGTGTCAGCTTCAGCGCGTTACACAGCCACCGTAGTCGACTATTGTGACCGCTACAGAGGCTGGCCCACGCATAGGCAGCTGTTGCGCAGTTGGGCTAAGGCGTTGGCTCCAAACCGCAAGGTGCGGGGTTCAATCCTCAGCGTGGGAAGACTGCCAAAAACAGTAACCCCCTTGGGCAAAGGGGCTCACGCCAAAACTGTGCCCCCTGATCGTAGTTCTCATTGAGACAATCGGTCTTGTAGGCAGAGGTAACCAAGGACCCATGAGGTCCCCCTCTAGCCTGAGAGCTTAGCGCTTGAAATTCAAAAAAAAAGAAAATCCAACTGGATTCGCTCGTTCCGTTTAGGAAACAGGCTCGAAAATAGACGCAACGATGTCTTCTTAGCCAGTGTTTCAGATCTTGTAATTCGGTGACAATTTGTGAATCAAACTCTGCTCTAGATATATCTGTGCTACAATTTTAATATCCTGGAAAGAAACGAGCAAATCAAATTTGGGTCCTTTAACGTGGGCCACCCTGTCCATACTTGCGTCGCACCCTCCCAGATGGTATGCCAGCGATTGACTTGCCCAGCAGTCGATCTGCAAACGCAGAACAGGTACGTTGTACGATTTGACTAAAAGAGTCAGCTAGCGTTGCCAACGGGCCGAAAGCACACGTCTTGCTCCCTCCATCCGTTCTGAGAGAAATCGAGAATTAATAAAAACTAAATACACTTCATTTTGACAGTTGCCTGCAGGGTTGTTCGTTCCTGCAACGGAGGGATTATACCTTCGCCCACATTCTTTGAAATTGTGTTCATGTTCGCCGATCTGCGTCAGTCCTGAGATATGATTGTCTAGTAACAAGTACGGTAAACGCATCATTTCAATCGTTGTAATTTTTGCCCATGCTAGACCATTTCCAGCATAGTCCCACCGTTGTACATGTACGCACGTTTTATCTGCACGACAAACTAGCTAGCTACCTGCACCGTTTGGTTGAATAGTCCCGTTGAAGCGGTCGCGCTTGGCTCAGGTGGCTCGTTCCGTGCAGCGGACGCCAACCGAGGAGCTGACGGTCGCCCGGGTATGCGTTGACCGACAGATCAGACTGTTTGGTCGAATCAACGAGACCATACGACTACTACGTGTCGACACAGGTGACTCATACCGTAAACAGAATGGGGCGATTAGCCACCGGGAGGCTAATTATAGGTGGGGCCGGGGGCTTTGCGATTTGGAAGGGGAGCACTTACAAACACACATGTGGGGAGCACAATGCACGCATTTATGCAAACGCACAGGTAACTAATTGCCCTGCTGCACACCCAAACTGCAAAATACACGGTCATATGGGCACTGTTGGAGAGGGCGGGGACACCATCGAAGGGGTTACGGTATCCATGCCCCACTCAAAATGGCCAAATTTGAACCTACTGTTTGAACGACCATTACTCAATGGATACAGATCCGATTTCGATAATTCTTTTTCTAGACAAAACCCTAAAGTATTGTGCGTCTTTGGTCTAAATTTCACGGTGATCGGAACAGGGAATAAAAAGTTATTCAAAAAATAAATTGTGCAGTTTAAAAAAAAATCACCCTTTAGTTCCTCCCACCCCTGTGCGCGCATGGCAAGCAAATATCGTAGCTTGAACCCGGCTGAAAAGTTCCAGTGCAACGTACAGTGGTCACATTCGGTTCACACTCTAATATACATAAGTCCTGCCTGTCTTTGTGACATCAGCTTGTTGTCTTAGACTGGGACACGATGGTGAGCTACAATGAATACTACTGAGTCACTCGAGCCATAAAAGACCGTTTCTGTCTTGCAACCGCTGTCTCGTTCTTCTCAGTCAGTTGCGTTGTTGTTGTTCTTCATCTTCTTGTTGTTGTTGTTGTGAGGAGCTGCGAAGAGCGCACGTTTCACTTTGGGCGCTTCTTTGCTGCAGAAAAGATGACCGGGCTGAACTACGCGCACGCAAGCGCGCAAGCATGCATGCACGCACCGCTCCATTTACTTTTTAAATTTGTCCAAATTGAACTCGTAGCTGGGTGGTCCGCGTGGCTGACAGTCGGCACTGAGACTTGAGAAATGAACTGCAATGGCGACACTTGCGAGTAGACAGAAGACAAGCCACGTCGACATCTTCACTTCTATATTCCGCGCTAGTGTGTGCTGGGAAACGGTCAAGTGGCGTGAACGGTGTGCAGAATAGCAGAAGAATGCGATCAAGACAGCTTGCGTAGTTTGGAATTTCAAATTACTCAAAGGATGCCTTTGAATGGTTTAATTGTGCTGGAGACATTAGAGAAACGCAAGTGAAACTGGCTGGGCAGGGGTGGGGGAGTGTTATGGAGGTGAGGGTGTGAGTGAGCATTGTGGCGAGAGCGCAATGAGAGACCGAGTCGTTGCTGTTGAAGATAATGAGCGGCCGTCAACATATCACAAGCACACACACCTGTGTCCGCCTGTTTTTATTTTTCAAAAAAAAAATGTACCTTATGCGCAAGAGTGGGTCTGATTGTTGTATTCTTTATTTAATAAAATTAAATGCGGTAAAGCGCGTTTATCTGTACGTTTGAGCGGCTTTGTGTGAGCGCGGAGTGCTTCTCAAAAGCTGAAGGAGTGGTCATTTGGTCAGACCAGACTACTTGGTGGTCCAGGCGGCCAGGTCTCTCTCTGGGCCATACCACTGGCATACAGCCAGGGGGCACGGGAGGGGACCAGGAGAGGGGGAGAGTATAATGCTGCAACGGACCCACTGCATGGTCCACATGCATTGCCAAAGAGCAAACACTACGTTCCGCATAGGTACAATTGTGATTCGGCGCACGCGTCGTGGTCAGACAACATAATCCCTTCATGCATATGGCGTCTAGTGTATCGTGTACAGCTTTGGACACAACAATAACAATGCACGTCTACTGCTCTTCAAAAGCTTTGCGTTGCTTTGCATTACTACACTTGTTCTGTGTCACCGCCTCAACGCGTTACGCAACCACTGTGGTCGACTATTGCGACCGTTACAAAGGCTGGCCCACGCTAAAGTCCCAACTTGATTTGCCCGCTTTGTTCACGAAACAAGCTTTGAAAGATTGATTGAACATGGCGGCAATAACGTCGATAATCATATGTATATAGCTAGTGATTCAGATCTTTCAATCCGCTGACATTTGTGATTCAAATTCTACCCTAGATCTGTTTTACACTTTTAGTATTCTGGAAAGAAACGAGCCAATCAAATTTGGGACCTTTAATGTGGGCCACCTCTACCTTGTGCATACTTGCGCCACACACTCCCGGATGGTATGCCAGCGATTGACTTGCCCAGCAGTCGATCTGGAAACGCAGAACAGGTCTGTAATTTACTGTACATGTAGATAGATAGCCACACTTGCGTTGTACGCTCGTTTCATCTGCACGATAGGCTGTAACCACATGCACCGTAGTGGTAGCTTGTCCCGTTCAAGCGGTCTCGGTTAGCTCAGGTCGCTCGTTCCGTGCAGCGGACGTCTACCGAGCAGCTGACGGTCGCCCGTGTTTGCGTCGACAGACAGATGAGACTGTTTTTGCGAATCAACGAAACTATACGACTACTGCGCGTCGACACAGGTGGCTCATACCGCAAACAGAATACCGTAATTTGCCACCGGGAGACTAATTGCTTCATTATGGGCTAGGCGGGGGGGGGGCTTACGATTTGGAAGTGGAGCACTTACACACATGTGGGGGGAGCACGTACACACAATTCACTCATATAAACGCACAGGTACAGTGCTGCACACCCAAACTGCACAATACCTCGGCTCGGCATGGGCACTGTTGGAGAGGAGGCACTATCGAATTGTTTACGGTGTACAACAGAACTGATGAACGTTCCAGACGCAGTGTGTTGTGCCTATGTATATGATGGGAATTTTAGGTGCCCACAATTTCATGCTGAGTCTCAAGGATTTGGAGAAGTACATAGACGAACAACCAGACTGGGTCACACCCGGTCCTTCAAGTAAGCGGTTAGACAAATATTGAAATGCCCCCCGCCCGCGCCAACTAATCGAGTCAGTTCAGGCCAGCCGTCCAACGAATCGGATAATTGCCATGGTGAGCTGTTTGGGTTGTGTGTTGAAGAACGATGCATGTTGGTTCAATGTTTGATTGTAGAATTTGCAAAGTTGAAGAGTACAAAGTGCCGCCAGTACGAGCCGGAGTCACCCACGCCAGTTGGGTGGAGTAAAAGCACCTTGCTAAATTTCTTTGGAATGACAAACGCAGTCATCAGCGGTGGCCAATGTGCATCCGTTTTGTTTTACCTGCCACTGGACATACTAGACTCTTATTACCGTACATACAGGGGTCACTATTAGAGGGGGGGGGGGGCACTACTCGAGGATTAACAGTACAAACGCTAAAGAGCAGTGTCATATTGGCCATCACAGCCCAGTTTCAAGAGAAAAGGCTCAGGTACATTGTACGTTTTGGAAGTGTAGTGTGTGTACCATGATCAGTATAATGGTAGACACCTTTTTCAAAACTTTTTGAGTGCGCGACGATATATAAGTATCATTCCGCAAACTCTAAAATTGGCACTCCCTGGGGTTAATTGTTTCGTTCAGGCCGTAGTGGGGGGGGGGGCTTATTATAGGAGGAGGAGGAGGCTAATTATAAAATAGTTGTACAAGTGATCGGTGGCCTACCTGTAGTGTGTGTGGGATGTGTGCGCAGGTTGCTGAATATCGACGCCAGGACTCAAGGGTTCCATTTGAACAACCCCCATCCAGTGATAGATGGCCGGATTGGGGTGTGGCTCAAGAAACTTGACGAAATGTACGACAGATACAAAACAATGGTGCCTTTGTTTGCAGAACAGGGAGAGTATGTTGGGTGTTGTGGCAGCTTGATGTCCATGGCGGAGACATGTATCGCTTAATATCATTTATTTCCTATTAATTTGCTTTGTTTTGTTTGTAAATTTGTTTAAAAACAACCACACATCAGCCTGCCCCATTTGGTTGATGCCGAGTCACAGTTTATTCGCTCCATATGGGGGTAAGTGACGTGTCATTCCACTAGCACAACACGCAGCTCAGCGCAGCTCGGTCTAGCACTATGGTGACCGAAGGCTTCAGCAGAGATAGACCATTTCACGTATCCATCTGGCTCGATTGGGTTTTGGGCCATGGAATTCTGGGATTTGGAGAGAGTCTTCTGGTTGGTATGGATTGTTGTCTCAGCCAGCAATGGTACATATGGTATGTAGTATCAACACTAGAAGGAAGACAACAAACGCACAGCACCGCACACACAGCAGCCCTCTCAACAGTTATGGTAGACCATTATTAATAATCTGTAGAGCACATAGCCACGCCTTTGCAGAATAGGTGCTCAATCGCTGATACAGAAAATACAATAAATATGAATCGAAGAGGTTCACGAAGTTTTGAGTTTACTGGACTCGTTGGGGTGCGTGCGTGCGTGCGTGCGTGTGCCAGTTTACATAACATTCAGTGCACTGTGTCATTCAGATTAGCTCTCAACGTTCACCAAACAAGTCACATTTGGTGAGTGTGCGTTTGGACAGTGCTAGTCCAGTAATAGAGACACCGGCCAAATGGAGAGATCCTCGCCTAAAGGAAACTAGAATGGTGCCGTACTGTATGAATATTTTACGAATGTCGCATGAATATTTTATGCAGTGTACAACACGGTTACAATACAGCTTGCAAGGAGCGCCAATCTCCACTTGTTGTAAATCCTCCAATTATCGTGTGTACGTTAGGGATGAGCATGGGCTGGGCCGGCCCGGCCCGGCCCGGCCCAGCCCGGCCCATGGGCCGGGCTGGGTCGGAATCCCAGGCCCATCCTGTGGGCCGGGCCGGGCCGGGCCTGCGTTTTGGGGGTGTGGGCTGGGGCGGGCCGGGCCGGACGTTCTTGGCTGAATCTACATTGTATGTTATGCATTGTAAGCAACGGCGACTATTCAGCAGAAAGGTTATGAGCGAAGAGAAAGGGTTAGGGACGCGAGCGCGCCTAAAAGTTCGTCGTGACGGCGTCGTCTCACTGTGAATGGAGCGCGTTGGTCGCGACGTCGCCGTCGTCGTCGCCGTTGCCGTTTTCGCCGTCGTCACGGCCCTTAGACCGTGAGCCACAACCGAGCAGACAACGGACGTGAAGCGACGACGACGACGTAGTACTAAAAGGCATGGGCATCTGGCGGTAGCCCAGCCTAACGTCCATCGCGAGCAAGGTGCTCGTGACGACTGCCTGCTCGGCGCCCTCCAGGCGCCACCTCTCCATCACTGGCTTGACGGCGATAATACATCAGGCACGGGCAGCGTCTTTTTTTCTCAACAAACCCTTTGTGAGCGGTCAACTGCAGTTGACAAACACGGTCAATCATGAGGCCAAAAGATGGTTGTAAGCTGTAAAGCCAGAAGCGCCATTCTCTGTGTATGTGCAGTGAAAAAACGCGAACTGGCGTACATACATAGTACATGCGTGCATGCACAACTTATTTTAGTGTACGGCTGTACTTATTTCTTGGGATGGGCCGGGCCGGGCCGGGCCGGGCCGGGTCTGCATCTTGAGCAGTTGGATGGGCCGGGCTGGGCCTGGGCCTGGTTTTTTATGCGTGGGCCGGGCCGGGCTGGGCCGGTGTTGCAGTCCAAAGCCGCCCCCCTTGTTTTTCTCCACCCGGCGGTTCTGGCCTAGGCCAAAACCGCCGGGGGGCGGTTCTATCCTAGGCCAGAACCGCCCACTTCACATGAAAATCGCCCCCCCCCCTCCCCCTACTACGGCGGTCACTCGAATCGCCGATCCCTAACAATATAAAATGCGAAATGATATATAGCCATAGAGAATAAACTGTGCAACAAGTCATTTGCAAGCCAAAAAAAAATTAAAATAAATTAGCAAAATAAATAACGATTAATTCAAGTCGGTAGCGCTGTCGGTAGTCGGTTCGCCCTCTTGGCCTTGAGTTTCTTGCGCTTTTCCTATGCAGCCGTATTCTTCGTCGCGTCTCTCGCGTGCTGCCGCTGCTCTGGCTCGATCTTCTGCAAGCAGTCGCACTCCTCCTCCTCCTCCTCGAGATGATCGTTTCGAACGATCTTCTCAACCTTCATCTTGTGGTCCTCCGTCGCCATCAGTGCACTATCCACAACGGTGGTCTGGAACTCGCGCGACGGTCGTTTCTCGGTCGCAGCGCACTTCGGGACATCCAGGACAAACAGCAGGGAGTTGTCGATGCTCAGCACGATGATCGCCATCGCCTGATTCTTCTTAGTCTGCCAGGCGGCTTGGTCAGCGCCTCGGTCAGGTCGCAGCTCCTCTCCGCTGACGACGCCCCACAGCCCCTTCGCGATCGTCGGCGACGCGCAGCTTTCTCTTCCACTGCGCCCAGCAGTCCGTCGTCAGCTTGTCGATTGGGAGTCGGTCGGCGGCAGCCATTCTTCTGCAGGCCCCGCTACCCAGCAGCTATTTCTCAGCTGCTCGTAGTACAACACTCCACGACAGCACGGACGCCTACCTTACTGTGAACTAATTTACGCGTGGGCTGGGCCCATAACCTATTGCGAGTACAATTAAGTTTCACCAGTAAGAGTCCTTGCACACAGTAACGAACGCATCACTAGATGTACTACGACGGGTATGCGTATTATCTAACTACTTATCGAATGTCACCGTGCAACTCTATTTCAACAATTTATACAACTTCAATGTGGTCCGAGTCAAAGGGGGAGGAAAACTTTGATGGGGGGGGGCGGTTCTGGCCTAGACGTCGCTAGGCCAGATACCCCGGGGGGCGCTTCTGGCCTGGGGGCGGTTTTTGACAATGACACCGGACTAGGGGGGGGGCGGGGGGGCCGGGCGCGCGGGGGGGGGGGGTGGGGGGCGGGGGCGGCGGTGGGGGGGCCGGCCGGGGCCGCTCGGCTTTTTTTTTGTCTGGTGGGCCGGGCAGGGGCCGAGATCTTCAGGCCCATGCTCATCCCTAGTGTACGTTGACTTCGGCATGCCGTAGAACCTTAAAATGATCTCCCCCCTTTAATTTTAAGTGTCCCGAGGCTATCCAAAATCGTAAGCCCCCCCCCCCCACCCTTACATTGTAAGCGCCATAGCTAAAGAAAGCGATCATTGGAGGGAAGCTTGCACACACTCCCTCCCAAGTTAAACTCACGACACGATCATTGTGTGTGCACGCCATTTCAATTAAATTACCTAACAGTTGAATGAACGGTCCTCCTCAGTCCCTACCCTTCCATTGCACGTCCAGTGTAAAAGCAAGTTGAAAATGAACGCCCAGGGCGGGGTTCTCTATTGGAACTACGGTGATCTACGAAGTGACTGCCTCCCATTCAGGCTCAGTGCAGAGACTGTGAGACGCTAGTGGACCAAACAGATGCGCCGGACATTTCGTTTGAATACCAATCATCGAACGGAGACATTCGTCGATTCGTTCTGGAGCCCCAGGACTACGTCAGTAAGACCCGATACTTGGGACGGGCAAGTAAATTGGATCGATTTGCCCATTGTTTTGCGATTTTTTACTTTATTATAATTTTTGTTGTCAATTTCAGCAGGGAGACTGCTGCGTCTCCCTGCTGCGGACGGACAACAGAAAGGACGTACTGTTGGGCATGCCGTTCTTCTACAAGTTCTACGTCCAGCTCAACTTCCTCTTCGACAATGGTGCCTATGACGTCACCTTCGCTGACCGGAAGCCTGACTGTACAGGCTGGTGATTGGCGACGGAGTTTGCTGACAATGCGTTGGTGACTTGAGAAAAAAGTGAGTCACTTCACTGTCTGCATACCCATTCCAGAATGTGCGCTCTGCGGTCTTCTTGCGGTCTGCACAGAGTGCACATGCGCATCGATTGATTGTCACAGACGCGAGGGCACTATCTGCAACTTGCGATTGAACAAAAGCATCTACAGTAGGTAGACTGTGCTTCGTGCAATTGATGTCTACCTCTGACTCAGAGGCTCTGAGCCTGAGGGACCCGTACAATTGTACACCATGGTCGCCCGACAATGGCGCGACACGGTCACGCCCACCGAAACCCCACCAACATCTTTTTACTATTTTACCGTAAATCTTCCAATAGTGGCTCCTCGGCACCATAGACTATACCTTTTGTGTGGGGGGGGGGGGGGGGGCGGCCTCGGCGGCGGGGGTGGGGGCGCCCGGGGGGTTTTCGGTTTCCGCCCCCCCCCCGGGGGTCCGGCCGGCGGCGGGGGGGGGCGGGGGGGGGGGGGGCCCCGCGCCCCCCCACACACTCCTTTTGTGTGGTCTATGTACAGTATGTATACCTAGGTGTGCATGTGCCTATGTAATTTCAACTTCAAAACTTCGAACGTAAGGCGAATCATTTGTCGCTGGAAAGTCTGTCATCCCTTCGCCATTTGAAAGCGCCCTGCATAATGTACCAATGTTCAAATTCAATGCACGCGCTACGGTGGCGTGGCACCTCTACCTAGTCCCCTATTCGGGACGATCTGCTCTCTTTGCCTGGCCTTTAACAGTGTTGGGGTCACGCACGATGCCCTTCTACTGCGCTTGCAAGGCCTTGCGTTGCGTTCTGCACGCGACAACGCGCGCGCGCGCGGAACTGCAACGTTCGTCGTAGCATTCTTTGCAACGTTTGAGCGCCTCGCTTGAGCGCCTCGCTTGCTGTGGGTCAACAGACCATACATCCACCACGACTGCGTGGGGCTGTGGCGTCGTCCGTAAGGCGTTGGATTACTGACCGCGAAGTCGGGGTTCGATTCCTTGCGGGGCAAAACCGCGGCAACCTCCATTGGGCAAGGGGTTAACCCACAATTGCTCCGGTCTCGGGCTGTCTCGCGTCAGGGCTGGCTTCGGCCAAAAATCAGTGCCAGGTGGGGGCCCACCTTGCCTCGCGGCAGAACAACGTCCATTGTTATTTGAAATGCGCTGCCCTGTGATCTTGTGATCCAGTTAACAGCCATGGTCCTGTGTCACGTGGTTGTCGTCAAAATAAGAAAAAAATAAAAAAAAAGACAAAACCCCGCACGGCATCATTGGGCCTTGGAATAGTTTGACGGATAGTCCGGCAGCTGCAAATGCAATTTTTGTTCAGCAGAATTCACGTCGCGCACACACGCATGCACGCACGCACGCACGCACGCACGCACGCACGCACGCACGCACGCACGCACGACGCTTGCACAGACCGTCCCACTCTAGCGGTATGATGATGCGTCACAGAATGTATGTGCATACCTACTTGTACGGCTGCATACCTGCTGTTTGAAGCAACGTTTTCTGCATTCCATTATGTGCTGATTCAGTGCACGAGCCATGGTCCAGCAGCACAGTCTCATTATTCGCCGCATTACGTCGATTTCATCGTGTGATAGGTACTGTTCCGCTGCTTTATGCAATGCCCTTTTACTGCGCTTCCAAAACTCTGCACTGCGTCGTGCTGCACTTATCCGTTGTCGCAGCGGCTACTGCAGCGCGATACGTCACGACAACGAGGGACTATTGCGACAAGCGCTACACGCGCTACTTCCCAGAAGAACAGCCAGTCACTGACACGCCGATAAGACGGAATTCTGAACAGGTCTGTACAAGTTGCACAAAGTGGTGGGCACTTGTAACGTCATCCGTACTAGTTGCCCCCCCCCCCATTATTGATGGGCATTATTTGTGGGAGTCTCGACCTTCGGCTTTCCGGGTTTACACCATTGGGATGGGTGGTACTAGTGGATGAGAATTTACGGCAAGTTGGGTGTCTTGTCAGTCCATGGACACACGTCCATGGCGACACGTCCATGACAGTCCATGGCGACACGACTCAGACTGCCCGTGCCGTGCAAGAGACGGCCACGACGCAGCTGCTCGTCTCCCGCGCCTGCGTTGACGCGCGAATTCGAATCTTTGTGGCCATCGACAGGCGTGTTCGACTGTTGCCCGTCGACACAGGTTCCATACCTAGGTTTGAGTTGTGCACAAAGGTATGTGCAAGTTGACCGGAGACACTCCACGCAATTGTGACCCTGTCATGGTAAGCGCCATGGGAAAGGGGCGCTTTACATGGGGGGGAGGCTTACATGGGCGAAGGTGCTGCACCTATGGACACACAAAAGTTACACATGCACAAAACACAAAAAATTGTTTGTGTAACATACACAAACCTTTTCGATATCTCGTCCACTGTTGTACATGCATACATGTATTTTGCTGGTTGCTGGTTCTCACTTTAGGCGCCCTGAGTGTGCTGCTCAACCTCAAAAATGCGTCGAGCTATAAACTAATGTACGACGCGCAACAAGGACGTTCGAGTAAGTGAATGAATGGCCTAACGTTGAATTGTGCACGCCTTCTGAACTTACAGCAAACCCTATAATTCGCCCCCTAGGTGCTAAGTGTTTCATTCGGACTGTAGGAGAGGGGTTAATTGTAGAAGTTGGCTAAGGAGGGCCAATAAATTGGAAGGTTCGACGTGTGGACGACGGACATGGGGTGGCTAATCAGCTCAAAGGCCTCTCTAGGGAGGTGGATAATTGTAGTGGTGCTAATTATAGGAGGTGGCTAATTATAGGGTTTACGTGCGGTGCAGGCACGTGCAGGCTAATACCGTTCTGAGACCCCCAACCCCCACAACCCCCCCAACTCCCAAGTCTAAGCGAAAGCCTAAGCGGAGCCTAAGCAAAAGCCCAAGCAAAAGCCAGCAAAAGCCTAAGCAAAAGCCTAAAACTAAGCCTAAGGCTTTGGGGGTTGGGGGGTTGTGGGGATTGGGGGGTCTCAGAACGAGGTGTGCCCACGTGCATACACTTTACGTACCTACATGCATGCATAGGTCCGGCCATCAACGAAACGGATGATGATTGCTACGGTGATCTATACGTTTTGTTTGACTAACCAAGTGTGCGGAGCGGGTTCATTAGAGCATTGTCGCAGACTTCGTGACGTTGGAGAGTGCCCAATGTCAATGCTACTTGTACGAGCCGCAGTCGACCATACCAGATGACTTCGCGGAAAGTTTTATGTCGACCACTTTTGGACCAACTAATCCAGTCCTCTCCGGTGGCCAATATGCGCCGGTTTCGCTTAGCCTGTCGTTTTTTGACTCCACCTACACGTACATCATATCTGTAACCGGTTCAGAGCGAGTGGGGGTAGGGTTTTGGGACGATTTGAGAGGGGGGGTGCCTGAAGCGAAAAGTGGGGGGTAGCTGGCCATTTTTTTGACTTATACGGGTACTTTTTGGTAAAAAAAATGGGTATAAACAGGGTCAAAACAGTGTTATTTAGCTGTTTTACGGTCATCTAAAGCCCCTTAAGCACCGGGACACAGCGTGACAGCGGGACAAACTCTCAATGTCACGCTAAAAGTCACGATCTTGATCCTCGGTGCGATCAAGATCCACTCGGCCACATCAAGATCTGGATGTTTTAATCAAGATCAAGGATGGCACAGTTTTTCAAGATTTGAACCGGATCGTGTGCGTGACGTCTATAAATGTCAATCAAGATTTCATATGTACAAAAGGGAAGAAGTGATATAATCTAGGTGTGCTGCGGGGCCAAACATTGCTATTCATGTTCGAAACAGCAGACTCGATATAAACATGTTGTGATGGCATGTGTCGCGCATGCTTGTCCATTACAAACCTTCACTGGTTGGCTGTTACAAACGCACATCTTGATCATCATAGGAACGTTTGGCGTAGGAGTGGTGACGTTTGGCACCCTGCAAGTATGTTTTTACTGAAGTGACCTGCATCAAGGTGTAGAGTGCCATTGTTACGTGTCAGCAACATCAAGGTGTAATGCGCCATATGTCTGGTACAGCACACACATACACATGTCGAGACACCGCCACGCACAGGAACTGTTCAAATAATTTGGTGTGACTACGGCGTCATTGTGCGCGGTGCTGCCTTAGGTCGGTGCTCAAAGTAGGGCGTGATGCCGCATAGCTTGGGAATTGCGTGTTAAGTGTGACGCTCAAACGTTTTTTTTGGATTTGCATATATACCACGTAGCGGTTTCGTTGTTCTGTGTGGAGCCATTTTTCAGCGATTTTCACGGTTTTTTTTGGCTATTTTTCAGTTAATTGTTGGTTTTTGGAATGTGAAATCACTGTCTTGGCGTCTATGCAAGCATCAACAGAAGGTTTGTTCTATGAATGTCACTGGAAAACTGATTTTTAGGATGTCTTCATCACTTTTAGGTGATTCCACTGAGAGAGGCGGCCCTAAAACCGCTGGGGAAACCGTCCCTGCTGAAGTTAGCGGTCTAGTAAGTCAACTGACAGAACACATCCATTATTTTGGCGACGGCATGGCCACCTTTGCGCAGTCAGGAAGTGATGTGAGTGCTTTTTTTAAAATTTGGTGGAATGGCACGCATGCATGTAGCTGCAAATCTTGATCCTTGATGCACACGTGGGACATGTTGCTTTGCGGCAAGGTACGACTTTGCACCTAGATTATGGCATTTAGGGGCCACCGACAACTTTCCATCTCTACAAACTTGGTGAACTTGGGCGCCATCCGGAGACAATCCAGCTGGTTGAGTCTCTCATTACGGAACCACAGCTCAGAAGCAGGTCGAAAGTTGCGGAAACGAGAGTAAGGGAGTGTGTGTATGCTGCAAATTTTCCTGGGCAAAGCTCATGTTGAATGCAGGTCGTCACCAACAAGACGACTGGTGAACAGTTCGAGGCGTCCTTCGTCTACGTCGACTGCATGTTGCTGCAGGCTGTGGAAAAGAAGCGCGTCTGCGCAGAGTTGAAAAACATGAGTGAGGAGCAGAAAAGAACGCTGATTTCAAAGGCCCTACAGGTACGTGGGGAGGGGATCAAGATTAAAAATTGAAGATTTGAATGATCAAGATTGTCTGTACTTGTTTATTAGTTTGACAGTTTCAGTTTTACAAAGCCAAGCTGCCGCACTCGGACCGAGCGATCCTTGCCCCACAGACTAAAGTGCAATGTCTCGACAACGGCAGATTCTGGAATGGTGTCATTAATGGTTCACTGATTGATGGCAGTGGCGAGTTATATTACCGCATGGACTTTGAAAACGTCGGCAGCAGACGGATCGAGGACGTGAACGTAAGATGTAAATAAGTGTATGTACTGTGAACGATCTAGGTCAAGTCTAGGTCTGTGGAGTGGCATCTAGGTCGAACAGCACACTTTAATTCTCAATTTAGTGGTACGCGGCAGCCAAGGTGCGTCTCCTGAGGGATCCGGAGAAGGTGCCGCTGTCTGTTGCCAATGGCGATCCGATGAAAGTGAAAATAATGAAGGCCATCTTGGCGAAAAGTTCGAGTGCCACAACGTCCTCGCTGGCTGGTCAGACCTGCCAAATTTTGACGTCTTCTGGACCGGTCACCCTCTTCATTGAGTACATCGACGCTTCACATCTGTCGGTGGTGGCTTACGAGTTACAAAGTGAGACTTTCATCACGCAGAACCTGTGGAACATCTGGCAGTTCAAGACGATGTGTACTGCTGGGTATGCAGACCTTGATTGTTGTGGCAAATATGTATGCATAGACCTTGATCCACTACGTATGTCGATTTTTCAGAAAGCTGCCCGCCAGTCCTTTGGTCAGAGGTGGCTGCAAGGGGCCACTACAGGTCCCTTCCGGTGCCGGTGTTGTGTTTATTTCTGCTGGTTGTGTAAAACTGCTGGCCAGCACTTTTACACAACCAGCACAGTTAGATACCTATACGTGTTTATTTCTGCTGGTTGTGTAACTCTGCTGGACACAAAGACGCCACTCACTGCCATCTATAGCCGGTCAGTTCAATTTGTTTCAACAACTCTACTAGCACACCCCAAGTTGACACCTCTCAGCATCCCTCCTAGCTTATGCTACAATGCTCCAAAAATGGGTGCGCTAATTTTGCAAAAATGGCTATAACTGCTGTGCCGCAAATTATTTTTTGCCGAAAATTGACCACCAGTAGCAAGACTCTTGGGGCACTCCAAGACTCTTGGGGCACCCAATGATTAACTGTTCGTATAACATTTGTGTAGTGCCCTAATGCTTGCATGAGTGCTGCGTGCGTGCGTGCGTGCGTGTGTCCGTGCACGCGTACATGCGTGCGTGCGCGTGTGCGTGCGTGCGTGCGTACGCGTGCGTGCGTGCATGCGTACGTGCGTGTGCATGGGGTTCCATGGGGCATGTGCTAATTTCTCACACTCAATCTACTTACAAATGCGACGCGTGCACGTGTATGTTTGTATGTTTGTATGCTTCGAGTAAACTCACGAACCGCTTGACGTTCGTGCACGCGCATGGCTCAATCGAATCCTGGCGACCCCGAGATGGTCATGAGCAAGGTCGATTTTTGATATGAAAATTTATACAGTAGTTACGGCGCATTTTCAAATGTTGCAGCACAGATTAACAGTACCAAACAAAATGCACATGGATGATGCAGTACCAAATGCGCACATACACACACGCACGTGCACGCATGCATGCACGCACGCACGCACGCACGTACGCACGCACGTACGCACGCACGTACACGCACGCACGCACGCACGCACACGCACATACAACACACGGGGTGCACGTCTTCACGATCAACAGAGAAGCACAGACTTTTGGCCAATTTCTGTCAATGGGGTGCACGCCCCCATGGACCAAGGGGGAGCATGGAGTTTGGGTCCCTCAATGCTGACAACTGTCCTAAGGAACAGTCGCCCACACAAGCAAAATACAAAGCTACCTACGCATATCCTTGCGCATTATGACCACGTCGACATCATATGCAAAATCAATTGCTTCATGCCTTAATGCATACACGGCAGCCGAAGGCCGGGTGCGCCTCTAGTCTATGTAAATGTCAGTCAGTTCCAGTTGCCGCAATTTTCGATGCACATTTCCTTCCATTGCAAGCAAACACAAAAATCGCCGAATATGTGACTTGTTGCTCTGCTTGGTTCGGTTTTATACATGGTTTGTTCAAAGTGGAGTTGATCAGATGTAATGCGAAAGTGGCTAGAAATCAGATCAGTGGGGCTATATGCCTTAATACCACTTCTTTTCAAACTGGACTTCAACAATAGAGTGTCACATATTCTCCTTTTTTTGCAGCCCCCTGCAAATTTTTCCTTAATATAGATAGCATCTACTTTTATGACAGAGCATTATACATTGTAGGTACATACGTCCAGCAGAGTTACACAGCATGGGACGGACCAGCAGAAATATACACGATCTGACCGGCTATATAGATGGCAGTGAGCGGCGTCTTTGTGTCCAGCAGAGTTACACAACCAGCAGAAATAAACACGTATAGGTATCTAACTCTGCTGGTTGTGTAAAAGTGCTGGCCAGCAGTTTTACACAACCAGCAGAAATAAACACTGCACCGGCAGTGCTGACTCAGATGATCCCTCTAAGGTGCCGACGTCGTCTAAAGCGCCAGAATTGGATAAGAATGTGGCGTTGAAACTGGCAACCACTGCGATGGGTTCTGTGGTGACAACTCACAGGGCTACTTTGGAAAAGAAAAATAAAGAGGAGAAGTCATCTGGCAGAGACATTGCAAGCGTTCTGGAGGCTTGGTGAGTTAGGCATTGTTACACGCGCATCTAGGTTATGGACACACTGTATGACATATTTTGTTGTACAGCAAACCCCTCCTCTCTGACATGGTCGTCAAGTCTGCCGACTCCGTCAGTGGCGCACTCTGCACCTACTACGATAAGCAAGTGCTCGATGTGCGCGGCGTAATTGGCAACATCGAGCAGAGCCTGAGCTCTATGACGGCACATATTGCTGGAGTGAAGGGTAAGAGCAAGTGTTGGTATGGTGCGAGTGAGCGTTCCGAGCTATAGTCTGCACAGATCTTGATTTCTGGGTGAGTGTCTGTGTGTCTTAGTGTCTGCGTTTGTGTGTTTGATGTGTGTTTGTGCGGACCTTGATGCCCATTTATGAGACCTTGATGTATGGCTCCTGTTGCAGCTGTTGCAACGTCGTCACTACAGTCAGCGAAGGCGCAATCGGCTGGCTATGCCATGGCACAAAAGGAGATTTCGTCCTCTATGGACGCATTCTCAAAGGAGAATAAAGAGACTTCCGAGACTATTTCTGGACGGGTTGGCGACATGGAAAAACAGCTAAAAAAAATCGAGGTGGAGGAACACATTGCAATGTTTGTACACTTTATTGGTCATTGTAAAAATGATCAATGCCCGGTTTAGGCGCAAAATGAAAAGATCTTGGAGCTGCAGAAAGCTAGCGAGGAGCGCATAGAGCAGGCTCTTGCTGCGGCTGCGGCACAGACAGTTGCTGCGTCGGACGTGCAGGCGCCTACTGCGCCTGCGGCAACCGCGTCTGGACAGTCCGGACGCAAGAGCGACAGCGCTGACTGTGTGCTCGTCGACCAGTTTGCCCAACCTCTGGAGACTGAGGGCGCGAGCACAGTTAATGCCGGACCAAGATCCGGGACCACTTCTGACGCGCCTGCTGCGCCCCCCGCCGCCGTGGGGGGTAGCCACTTTGCTGCGCCAGGAGGGCCCACCGACTTCTCCTCTTTTTATTGGCCAACACCAACAGACGAGGCTGCCCTTTGGCCTCAAGGGATGCCCGACTTTGCCGGACTGTGCGACGCCCCGACAGGCACTGGGTCATTTGCTGGTCCTACCCTGCACAACATGACCGCTCCTCAGCCTCCGCCACTGCCTCCACCGCAGCCTCCACCCGGATCCGTCCTGTCTCGGCTCGCCACCTTTGAGGGTGGTCCCGCAGCTTCCTCGCTGGTCCCAGCCGCTCCCCCCCAGGAGGAGGGTTCGTAATGCACCTAGATCCACCCGTACATCCACATGATTCACGATATTAAGATTCGCGACAGTCGATGCAGTCGGTGCGGTCAGCTACCAGTGTGAGCAGTGAACTGCTCGCAGACGCCACAAAGGTCCTGCTCCGCTTTCCAGACATCAGCTCGAATTTGGCCGCCACGGTACAGTGCGCTTGCTCGACTTCTCTTCGGCGTCCATTTTAGTATCTTGATTTGAGGGCGTGAGCATGGCGGTTGGCTTCCAAGAACCGGTTGCCGAGTTCGCAGGGCAGAGTGGCCTCACCGTCACTGTCATGCAGGAAGCACACTTTGATATGCCCGCTGCTTCACAGCAGTTCCCAACTCCGATCACCCAAATTGTCACCAACTATGGGATGATTGTGCGGAACGATGGGGGGGATGGGTCGACCTTGCGGCCCATGGAACTCACTGCGTTTCCCACTGCTTTGGGACACTCAGTCGCAGTTCGTTGGCGAAAACTGACGCCCAAGGACTTGCGGGACGGGAGTGACAACGTCGAGAACTTCATCTACGAGAGCCTGTCTGACTTCTGGCAGGAGGCACGCCACGCAGCTAGATCGTTGGGGCTGCCACTGAAATTGGCCTCCTCACCATCGTACAAGCACTGCCGAGGGGATATCGGCAATCAGTTCACAGATCCGCTGGAGGATCTGCTGTCGAACAACAGTGACCCGCTGCGCAGCTTGATCCGGCTTCTGGCCGGACAACTTCAAGCTGTACCGCAGGAGCAGATGATGAAGCGCATGCGAGGGGCGCTGCGGCGCTTTCAGCAGCTCATCCGAAAGCAGCGTGGCAGGGACAGCGGAGGGAACGGCCCAGTTCCATCTTCTGCTTCTAGTGCGCTCATGCAATGTGCGTGTGCGAGCGCACGCACATTGCGCATGCGCAGATTCAGGCTCTGATGAGGTGCTGGCGGCGAGAACCGGGAAGGCAGGCAGCGGGAAGGCAAGCAGCGGACCAGGCGGCCCAGCGAAAAAGCGTCTTAAGCATGACGTACGACCTAGATTTGTTGCACGGATGTCTGTATAACCTAGGTCAATCAATCATTGATTTAGGCCATTCAACAGTCGTCCACGCACGAGTCGGCTGGTCCGAGCACAGTCGCAGCGACCCCGCAGGACGACTCCAAGAAGAAAAGGGTGGCGGACGTGCGCTCTGCTCTGAGAAAAAAGGTCCTCGCCATGAGCAGCCCAGATCGCGCCGCGTTTTTGGTGCAAAATAAGCTCCACTGGGTGATGAACGACTGAGCAAGGCGTATCCACGCAATCCCCAATCCTCCGGTATTTGTCCACACAATCCCAATACGCCGAGTGCCTTTGCTATTTGTTTGACGCCTTCAGTGTTCAGCGTTGTTTCAAATACACGTTTGTTGGCTGCTTACATGTGTCACTAACACGATTCTCATATCAGTGTTTTCGGTGCTGTTTACGGCGCAATCTTGATCTCAATGACGCACCGTTATGCTAGATGGCGCGAACGTACACGAGCGGGGTTGCGAGCGGCGGGAAGACGGCAGTTGACGGGGGCGATAGAGTCGAAAGTAGGCGACCGAAGAAGCCGACGGCGAGCGTCGGAAAGGCGCCGAAGACGACCATTGGCAAGGTCCGAAAGAAGAAACACCTGCAGATCAAGCTGCCACCGTGCCTCCCCCTGGGACGGACGGAAACGACGGAAGGATCTGGATCGCAGCCAACTCAGCCACTGCAGTCGTCTCAACCGTCCACGGCAGTGGCGCCTCAGTCTCCTCGGGAGCCGGAACCGGACGAGGAAGCGATGCGCAAGCTTCAAAAGTGGAAGTAAATAAAGGCTGTGTGTGTGGATGTGCTGATAATGTGGATAAAGTACTGACTGACATACCTACAGCTCAGTTGTCACCTTTGCGCACCGTTTAGAGAGAAGGCGTCGCGCAGGAAGGCCCGACTCGCAGAGATGAAGGCAATGCTGACTGAGGTTCAGGCCGAGCTGGATGCTAAGACCCTGCAGTTGGAGCAAGTGCAGAAGCAGGTCGAAATTTGACGTATGGCTCTTGGCGCACCTAGATCATCAATCAATTAGGCGTCTCAACAACAACGCTACCGTCAGTCGTACACCCGCTTGCATGCCAACTCCAACGGCAAGCGAATTCCCGATGAGGACTGCATGGAGCAGCAGCGCCGACTGGAAGCTGCGATGGCCGACACCACCGATCGCATCAAGATCAGGAGGGGCAGCACCGCTCAGCTGATTGATGGCGCCGAGGCGTTTGGCTTCTACAGCGAAGCTGGCACCAACATCCGGGTGCCGAGGGGGGCCAGCCTACCTCAGCCAGTCTGGGACTATGTGGCTGAGCAGGCCAGTAATGGTGGAGCTGGGCTGACCCCACCCGCTAAAAGCCTCGCAGTTCTGCGGGAGTTTATTACTGGCGCTCTTTACATGACAGAAGCCGGACACCAGGCGCCAGTCTATTTCGACTGTGTGTGCGCGTGTGTGCGACTGCGTACCTGCGTCCACTTCAATGACATTACAGGCAAGCGCGCGACGTACAATGCGGCGTGGAGAAACGCGGAGACGTCAACGGAGGCGATTGTTTCCGGACAACCGGAATTTCTCCAAGATTGCATCTGGCGCGCCATGAACATCTCCGGTGCGAGGAATCTCTGCCCCAAGGTGCCTCGGTTGCAGCGTTTTTTAGGCGCAGTATGATCTTGATCTACGCCTTTGTAGGAGGAGCTGAACGAGCACCTTCTGGAGACGATTCGCCGCATCGTCAGTCACCATAAAAAAATGTCTTTCAGCTATGTCAGCCACACGCGGGGGCGCTTGCTTCGCAAAATGTCCTTGCCAGCGCACCTACACCCCACCGAGGGCCTCCGCAAAATGGAAAAAAAGAACGGTGGGTAGTGGAACCGTTACGGGAACTTTCCCATTAAAGTGTCACCCACTTTCTACAGCCCCGAATGAACTGCCGCCTCTGCACGACGGCAGGCAGCTCAGCAAACCATGCTGGGGCGATTCGGACGCGGATACAGTGCTGCGGCAAATCCGCAAAGAGCGCATCAAAGACTCGAGGCAGAAGCGGCGGGAGGCGATCAAGCTCAAGAAGAAGGCGGAGAAGAAGAAGGCGGCAAAGATGAGGAAGGCGGCAGCTGCAGCAGAGCGTGGCAAAGCCGTTGCGCCATCCGACGCTGCTGGCTCGACAGAGGAGGACGAGGACGAGGAGGACGAGTCTGAAGAGGACAGGTATGAAAGCTCACTCACTTACGTCTCTGGTGCAATCTAGATCAGTTAGTGTACATACATTGTTAGACCACATACATTCGCACCTAGGTCCAACGAAGGCGAGGCGCCTGTGGAGGCTTCTCTGCCCAAGCCTGCCCTCCTGCCTGACACCAGTGGACGAGCGGCCCCGTCCTTCTCGGACCCGAATATGTTTGCAGCTGAGACATCGGCTGCAGTGGCTCCCAGTAGTGTTCAGATGGAGAACCTGGACAACATGGGGGTCTCTGACCTACTCAACTTGCTAAACCAAGTGAACGCCGACTAGTGACAGCATCGTCATTTCGTTGCACGCTCAATTTTGTTGATGCGGGAATACAGTGTTGCGTTTTGGCGCTGTCACGATCTTGACCGCATGGTTCATGCTACGTCAGGAGATCCGAAACGTACTGTGCAAACAGTGTGTGGCGTCATTTACAGGATCATGGCAGATGTTGGCCCTGGACCCAGTAATGCCGGTGGTAACCAAGGAAGCGACATTGAGAGCCGCCTCGAACAGGTGATTGTCTGTGCGTCTGCAGTGTGATTGCAAAGTATGCACACACTTTATGTAGCAGTCCATTGACCTAGGTGAGTGGCGGGGGTACACGTACCAAACCTAGGTGCTAAGTGCATGCATGACACGCACTTTATGTCACCTCGTCTTGCTCTTCAGATAGACACGAGTGAAGCGGATCTTGTCGGAGATTCCTCAGATATTTCCGACCTAGATGAAGAGCTGGACAATACGGAAGGATTTGAAGACGCAAGCGCGCCGAAGAAAGCGAAACTACGAAACGTGACAGCGCCTCCACCAGAAAATGAAAAGCTTGAGGCATCTCGTCGGTTGAGCCCTCTGCCTGACGACTTTGGATGGATCAGCCGTGTTCCAGTGGAAAAACAGAGGCCGCGTTGGCATCCAGTGCCTAACCTTGATCCTCAAAATACTCCTAATTATGCGCACAAAAGTTTGCTGCACATTTTTCTCACGATGAGTGAGCCTGCACTAGAACAGTTCATGAACTTCACAAACAAGAATGGTCGAGAGGCGCTTGGTTCAGAATGGACCGATCTTACATGGTCAACAACAATGCTGTTTGTCGCAGCAATTTTCCACATGGACGTACAACAGAGAAAAAGCATCACGAGTTACTGGCACAGGACCGATCCAGACATGTTCTTGGAGTCGTGCAGACCGCATCTGACGCGGAACAAATTCATGAAGTGGTACAGATTCACTCGGCTGTACGACCCAGATGCTGTGTCAGCCGAAGAGAAACGAATTAACAAAGTACACAAAGTTGACAAATGGATGCGCCTCCTCCTTGTCGAGTTCCAGCGAATGAGGCATCCTCGCCAGCAGAACCTGTCGCTGGACGAGGAAATGTCGACATTTAAGGTTCATTTGAAACCTAGATCACAATTACATTTTAAAAACTGTTTTGAGTTAAGGGGAGGTGCGGATTGGTCCAAATCATAAAGAACAAGCCGCGTGGAGAGGGGCTAAAGTTTTACGCAATCTGCGACCCCAAAGATGGATATGTATATTCCTCTTTGCTTCACTCCGGGAACGCGGTCCCTTTCCAAAACACCTGGGGACGAATTGTTGCATTCTGCTATGAACTCCTGTCAGGTGAACAGGGTCATCTGAAAAACTTTCTGGATCAAGGATTCTGCGTGAGCGCCTTTTTTTATTGTGCAATGCATCTTGATGTATTACACGATTAACATGGACCCCCTGGCATCTAGATTTACACGGACAGATATTACACGACTGTTCATATGAATTATGCTATGGCTAAAAGAGACACGTACTTCTGTGGTACGCTCAGACGTGAACAGAGAAGCAATCTACCAACTGAGATTATGATGGGCACTTCCAGAAATCCAACCTCGGCCATTGTGAAGAACCTGCCCAGAGGCCACTACATCCGTCGGTTCTCAAACACTGGTCTGCCTTACACCTAGATTAAAACATACACCACGCAGCACATTAAGCAAAATCCTGATCTGACACTTGCAGGAGAAACCATGGCCTTGAGCTGGATGGACAACACCTTGGTTACCTTTTTGACGTCGATCACTGAGTCGACTGAGGAACCGACATACTGCACGCGAAAGGGCAAGGACAGCAAGGGCAGACCTTTCAAAATCACTATCACTCAGCCTCACTGTGCCAAGGACTACACCGAGAACATGGGCGGAGTCGACATTCAGTGAGCTGTTACAATACATTCATGACATCTTGATCTTGGTCCTACTGAGATCATTGTTTAGCGACCAGCACGGTGCCCTGACAAAGCACCACCACCGCAGTCGCAGGTGGTATGTCTCTGGTGTATTCCTGCAAGGTCTAGACTGGGTGGTTTCAAACAGTGTTGTCCTGTACAACGACTTCAATGAGAGGAAGGTGCGACATTCAGACGCAAAGGAGCACCTCGCATCGGCGTTGAAACAGTTCGCTTTGCACATGCTAAAGGAAGATCAAGATTACACAGCCGACTCTGACTCTGAGGCTGACCATGACATGGACCAGTTCAATCCCACCGATGTGGTGCCCACATCGCTCCCAGTAGAACATGTGAAAAAGATAAGGTTGGATGGAAAGGGACACTTTCCAAGGAAGTATCTCGGTCGAAATCGTGAGTGCGTTGGCCATGTCCAGCGCGTGGAAACGGTCTACTTCTGCAGCAAATGCCACGTTTTCCTCTGTGACCGTGGCTGCTTCGGCCGTTTCCACACCTTCAAACATTACCTGTACAAGGACCTCTCAGTAAAGTCACGCACGAGCAGGAGTGTTCAGCAATACTGATTTGCGTGATCAAGATCGCGTGATGCTTGCGTCTTTCGTTTGCTAATCTGCTTGTCAATGCAACACGTGATGCAGTCTTTTACTCGCAATGCTTGCCTTGCTCGCTTGACACTGTGCCACACCACATTTCATAGCTGAGATCAAGGTCAAACACATCCTGTACATCATGGGTTGTTACATTGCGGCATTGTGCATTTTGTCTCTGCATGGTTCATTCCACGGCCGATCCAGATTACAATGCGTTGGTTACGCCACAGATCTTGATCCCCAGTGCAATCAAGATCCTGTGGTTATCAAAAATTTTCGTCATGATCAAGGTTTTTAACGGTTTGTACCTTCCTTCATCTAGATTCTGCAAAAAAACTCAGTACATGCTTCAATGGATCTTGATGTAGGTGTGGATCTTGATCCAAAATTTTCGCCGGTTTTCAGCGGGACACTTTTTTTGTCCCCCCGCCGTACGGCGGGCCCCGGTGTTTAAGGGGCTAACACTGAAAAGTAAAAAGCATTAAACTACACCAACATTTACTCACGTTTATCGTTTTAGACAGAATGAAAATCCCTTGTGAAAATTCCGGGGTGGGGGGTGGGTTGTGTGGGTATTGAAAAATAGCGGGGGAGGGGGAACCCCCCAGTTACAGTTATGACGTACATAGGGTATACCCTTCACAATATGCCAGTGTCTACTAAGTAATTGGAAGCAGTTCCTGCAGATTGTAACTTATTTGAAACAAACAACGTTGTATTGGCCATCATATACATAAAAACATGTGCAGCCGAGTTTGAAGAGAAGAATTTCTGGTAAAGGGCTGATGTTGAAACGACCTCAGAAAATTGTAGTGTGAACTGGTTGTGATGACCTTACATTGTATAGAGCACCATTTTTTTTAAATTTTGTCTTGTCTTGCATAAATTAATTGTGTTGGCTTAAAGTACATACCGTAAATCCTCCAATTGTGCCCCTGGGGCACTATACCTTTAACCTCTCCACACGCAGGCACTATTGGAGGAGGACGCTGTATGAGCATGGTCCTATTGGATGATTTACAGTAGATTGTGCAATTGTTGTTTTTTTCTTGCATATGTACAGGCACCAGGGCATAATAGCCACCAGGGCAGTAATTGTTTCATTCGAGCTGTAGGAGGGAGTCTAATTACCGTAAACACTATAATTAGCCCCCCTATGATTGCCCCCCTATAATTATACACCCTCCTAAGACCACTTTTAGTTACCCCCCCCCCCTATAATTACGCCCCCTCCCTAAATGGACTATCGTCTGAAAGGCAACATTTTCCATGTCTGTGCACGAGAGACTGTGTGAGAGTGTGTTAGAGTGTACCAACGTGTGTGCGCAGCGTCTTTTTTCCCTTGAAAATCGCCTCCACGCGCCTTTTTTTACCAAAGCTCCCCACACTTCGACACTTCAATTTTATAAGCCCCCCTATAATTAGCCCCCCCCCCTTATAATTATACACCCTCCTAAAGCTCGAACGAAAAAATTAGCCCCCGGTGGCTAATTATAGGGTTTACGGTATGCGGGGGGTCATAAGCTGAAAAGCCTCCGGGGGGGGCAATTGTAAAAGGTGGCAAATAATAAGGTTTGCGTGTATGACTACCACATTGTATTCGTACGTGCAGGTTGCTGAACGTTGACGCCAAGCCTGGAGGGCTCCACTTGAACAATCCCCATCCATATGTAAATGGCAGAGTGGGAGTGCGGCTAAAGAAAGACGAAAACTATGAGGGATACAAAGAAAAGATCGCTGCCTTTGCTCAACAAGGACAGTACATCGGGTTTGTGGCAGCTTGATGTCCGCGATGGATGTACATCCACCAGCAATCCTCCAATAATGACCCCGGGGCACTGTAGTTTCAGCTGGCACTTGTGACAGGCACTGCAGTTGCGACTGACGTTTGTATACATGGGCAGCGAAGATGGATCTGCTGAGTTTGGGCGTGCCAAGAATGCTTCCCACCAGTAGCCCTCCCCCACCTCCCTTCAGATACCTTTTCCTGGTTCTGAACACTGCGATGAACACCAAAAACTGACATCAGACTGCCACATTTGGGCTTGAACCCGACGCAGAGTTTGTTTCCTCGATAATCAGGTGGGCGACTGTAGACGTGTGTGTGGCACGTCCTTTGTCAAGCACCCCTGTGATTGTTTATGGTCGAGCAGTCGCATTGCATGTATGTATGTACATACTACACTCCAAACTTTAAATTAACGCAATGCTAGTGCTCGCGAGAGAATGGTCACGTACACCACTCAATGACGTCCTCTCATACCAGTAACCAGTAACTGTAACCGCACACGATTTGGGTGGGGGGGAAGATTTGGGGGTGTCTGGAGCAAAAAGTGAGGGGTAGCTTAAGTTGAGTTATGCTGTTACTTTTTGGTCAAAATGGGTATATATAGGATCTAAACAGTGTTATTTAGCTGTTTTATGGTCACACAACACTGAAAAGCACTGAAATACAACCAACATGTACTCACTTTTATCGCTTTAGACAGGGTGAAAATCCTTTGAGATAATTCTGGAGGGGGGTTGAGTGAGTGTTGAAAATGTAGTGGTGGGAGGGTAACCCCCCAGTTACAGGCATGCGTCCTCTGCTTAGAACAATGGCAATGGAAGGCTTCAAAGATCCACATTTTCACATATCCATGTGGGTTGATTGGTCCAAGAACAACGGAGTCGTGGCATTTGGGCAGAGCCTTCTGGTTGGTGTGAACGAATTGTTGTCAAATTGTACTGCGTTAGAGAGAAAACTGAATGATAAGCGCACAGTGCCAGACAGCAGTTCTCACAACTGAGACCATGCTGAATGTTCAGTAGAAGAGTAGAGTAGACAATACAAACACACCGACCAGAACAGATGCTCGTATGCCGCCACAGAAACTACAATAAAAATGCATGACGTTGAGTCAATGGATCAGCGACGGTTTTGGTTTGAAGCAACTGTTGAGGTGCGTGCGTGCATGCATGCATGCATGCGTGCGAGTAGAACATCATTCAGATTACCTCTAGACGTTCGGAAAACTCGTCGCATCACTGTATTGTTATTGTGGACAGCGGCTGTCCAGCAATAATGATGCCGGAGTCATGGAATGAGCCTCGCTTAGATGGATTTGGATGGGTAGAGGGATTTACTCTCGGTACACTTTAGTGTGACTCTGGGGGGTGGGGGCATACCTGTAACTGGGGGGGGTACCCTCCCCCACTATTTTTTCAACCCCCCCCCCTTAAACCCCCCACCCCAAAATTTTCCCAAGAGATGTTCAACCTGTCTTTAGACCCTATTTATACCCATTTTTGTCCAAAAAGTACCAGTAAAACTAAAAAAATGGCCAGCTACCCCCAGCTACACTTTCTGCTCCAGACATGCCACCTCCAAATTCGGCCATTCACCCCCCCCCCCCACTCTTCCAGACCCGGTTACAGGTATGGTGGGGGGTGGGGTACCTGTACTCGGTATGTACGTATAGGTACTTAAGCATAAGTTGTCGCGAAGTGACCGTTTGGCACACACACTGCTCAGGTTGAATCCAGGGATTGTCAAGCGCTGGACGAACAAGCGGATTCACCAAACATTACGTTTGAGTTCGAAACATCAGGTGGTAGCAGACAGCGATTTGCTCTCGAGCCAGAAGACTACATCGCTCAAACACGACTTTGGAACGAGGCGAGTGAAAGACGAGTTCAAACTACACATTCAAACCATTATTTCGACATCTGTCCTAACACACCATGGAGGAGTAGAGCATGCCAGACATTGGGGAAAGGACATGAGGAGGGTAGTATCGCCCTTCATCCTTGGCTACTCAACTGAGAGTATCGCTGCCTGTGTCACCACAACGGTGCTGAACAGCGAAGCCGAAGCGACGAAGCCTCTCTCGACACGGAGGCAATGAGAGCGTTCATCCATTGCCAATGGGGATTTATCAGTAGTTCAGTGAGCGTGGTGGAAGTTGCTTAGTTGAATTGAACCCCATTGATTGCCGAACTTCTGTTCCCTGTCCATTGTCCGAAGCTATTGTTTCAGGATGGCCAGGGGTGTATCTCACTCTTGCGGACAGGCGACACAGAGAGCGTACTCCTGGGCATGCCATTCTTCTACAAGTTCTACGTTCAGCTCAACTTCTACCAAGCTGACAACGCGTACCTCTATGACGTCTCTTTCGCTCAGCGGACGTCTGACTGTAGAGGCTGGTGAAACTCGTGATCGCTTGCCGGCGTGACATGTTTAAAAAACCTACATATGTGATGACCTGTGACAGACGTGTGTTAGTTACCCCTTCTTGGATGCTTGCTGGTCGCTGTACTACTGATGTTCATACGGAATTGCTAGGCGTTCGTTTTCGTTGTCCACTGAAGGCACGTGCACAGCCAGATTCTTTGAACTTCTTTAAGATGGTCACTGATTGATTAAGGAAAAATTTGCAGGCAGCTGCAAAAAAAGGAGAATACCGTAAATCCTCCAAAGAACGCCCCCCCCCCCTCCAATGAACGTGCAGTGATATGCTTGTCAAAACCGGTACTGTCGTCAAGCCGTATTCTACGTTTGGGTACTGTATATGGCCTGTACGCACTAGAACAGCTATTGTTTAGCCGCTGCAGAAGGCGATTTGCACCAATGACTGTGCAATTTTTATGTTTAACTAACGATTATTGGGTTTGCACAGCATTGTTGCAACGCCATTTAGTAGTTGAGTTTATGAAGGCCCTCCTCCAATGAACGCCCCCCCCCCTCCAATGAACGCCAAGGGTAGAGGGTGGGTTGAAAAAATAAACGCCCAGGGCGTTCATTGGGGGATTTACGGTATGTGACTTTCCAAGACTGAACTACAGAAATAACAATGGTAGAACACTGCAGTCCAAGTCCACTTTGAAAAATGATTGTATAAGAGTATGGCAGTTGATGTGGAGTCCACTTTGAAAAACGATTGTAAATCGATCGATGGTTCATATCATGGTATGCTCTTATAAAGGGTGTTTTTTTAGACGAAACGATTTCTTTCTTGAATAACTTTTGCTAGCCACAATTGATTCGGATGCCCTTTGGAACGTTTACGCAGAATGTTTTGGGATTTTGTTTACAAAAGATTTCACTTCAATCGGATCCATGTTTGAAGAGTTATGTGCAATCAAAAGTGGAGGTGCAAATTGCAGACTCACGCACTTGGACCGTATGCGCGATCCACAAAAAAACTGCATAAGACAGTATCTAAAACAGTTTTTCAGAAATTTAGATTGTTAAATTTATGTTTTCTCTTTAGCGAATTTAACAGAACAATACGAGGGCGGCTCACGGTTGAGTTTATGCGATGCGATGCAGCAGATCTTACAGAGCATTCGAGCGTGCGATGAAAGCATAAGATCGCTTTGATTGCGCGTAACTCCTCAAGTATTGATCCGATTGATGTGAAATCTTTTGTAAACAAAATCCCAAAGTATTCTGCGTAAACGTTCCAAAGGGCGTCCAAATCAATTGCGGCTATCAAAAGTTATTCAAGAAAGAAATCGTCTCGTTTAAAAAAACACCCTTTATAAGAGCATACCATGATATGAACCATCGATTTGCCTGTCACATATTCGGCGTTTTTAGCGCTCGCTACATAATGACAGACTGCACAAAGTACAGTGGCGTGGTACTTACACATAACAGAGACCCATAGTGCCCATAGAAACGCACGCACTCACATGCACGCGCGCGCATGGACGCACGCACGCACCCGTATGCACGAATCAAAAATATCGCTAAACAAAACGTAGGCATGTACTTACAGGCCGCCGCGGCGTTCCCCAGTTCCAAGTCGGGGATTGGAATCAGTACAACAACGCGCTGAACAAGAACCAACGCACCTACAACACAACCGAGGGCTACCACCGCGGCATCTCAGCACTCTGCGCGTCAAATTCGTCAGTGTGGCGGTTTCTCGACTGGCTGAAAGTTGAAACCGTGACCCGCGCGCAGGTCAAGATCATGGTCATGGCAGAAGTCGTGGTCGTCACTCAGTGAGCATTTTTAGGAGATTGTCGCTCTGCAAAACGGGCAGCCTCCCACTGCTCAGCGCCGCGAGTTCGCCGACCGCGGCACTCGCTTTCCCAACAAGGCACTGGAGTGGGACGACGCGACGCGTGGCTGCCTGCAAGTTCCTCTGGACGACTGGGACCGCCCGTTCCTCATATACCTACGCGCCTTCGCGAACCTCAGTCCATTCGCTGTGTAAGCGACGAGCGCGTCGTTGTCGACTTCTTCTGCGCGAAATGTTCAGCCGTTATTTATGACATCCCGTGTACGCTGGTTGCGGTTGCGTACGGTGCGCGTGCGCGTGTCGGCATGAACATTTGTAGAAGATGGGCGCAAAATGTTATGCCGTTATTATGACATCCCGTGTACGCTGCGAATGGTTGTGTACGGTGCGCGTGCGTTGCCATGAAAAGTTGTAGAAACAGTTTAAAAGTTATATGATTGGACGGCTTTTGATGGGAGGGGGCTTTTGACGGGGGGCTTTTGACGGGGGGGGGGGGCGGTTGACGGGGGGGGGGGGGGGTTTGACAGGGGGGGCCTTTGTCGCGCAGCCATTTCATTCCTTGAAGTCAACACGATCCGACGCACTAAAATATTTTCACTTCTGGAATAATCGATAAATATCGATATGGGTAGGTCGGATCACTTTGGCTAAAACACAGAAGTTGACCGCCTGCACGTGTAGATCATTTTAATTCTTTACACCGCTATGCTCCGGCGAACCAATATGGCACTGCAGATGTGCACGCACGCATGCACACCATCAAATCGGCTGCTTCACAAAAAAACTCGATGTGGGTACGTCGCATCACTTCGGCTAAAACACAAAAGTTGACCGCCTAGTTATAGCTATCATTTTGATTCTTTACATCTACGCTACGATGCAGCAATATAGCACAACTGCACGCGCACGCACGCACGCACTGGCACGCACATAATGTAGCACAGATGTACAATGTACCGCCATTACCATATCATTTGAATACAGCTATTATTTTGAATACAGCCGTTTGCAAGTACCTAACGCGTTGTAAAACACATTGTATCAGAGTGTACGCGTCAGCGTACAACCCTAATATGTGAGCACTTGCACGCGCGAGATGACGGATTTGCGATCGCCTATAACTTTTCATTGCCTGAAGCGATTTCGGCGCGTTATGGCTCAAAAGAAGCCTTTGGGGGGGGGCGGTTCTGGCCTATGCCACCCCCCCCCCCCCCTTCGCATAAAAGTCTCCCCCTCCGTTAATTACGCGTTAATTACGCGTAAGTTGCTTACATTACTAGTTGCTTTATTAATAGTAATTAATGGTTCTCCAGGCACTGCTACGCGTAACTGCAGTGCCTGGAGGGACAGCAACGACAAATCAGGGCGCCCGACCACGACACCCGCCTGCCTGCAAGAGAATACCCTGAGAGCAGGCAGAAACCTTTCGCTTAGAACAGCTGCAGCACTGCCGCAAAATTCGGCGAAGAGCTGGAGCAAGAACTGTGCAAGCTCTCGGAAAAAGAGCGCGAGTGGTACAGGGTCGTAGTTGGTAATTCATCGTCGATATATCCCGCAGCGCATCTCACAAAGCTAGCCGCTGGTGCTGGCCACAAAGCACATGCAGTATATCAACTACAACACATGGACAACAGCAACGACTGCGGCTTTCACGTCATCGGCGCCGCGTTTGATGCTGTGAGCGGAACCAATCTCTTCAGGAGCACAACCACAGTCACCAGTGTACGTCACTTACACAAACACCTCGCATTCATGCGTTTGAGATCGGCAGCGCGGTTTTGAGCTGCAACTTGCAAGTTACAATCGGTCTACTACTAACTACCAGCGTTGATTGATGTGTACATGCTGCGCGCGTACACCTGAATGCATTTTTTTGGTCCAAATCAAGGGGGGAGAAAAGCATTAGAGGGGGGGGGGGGTACTGGCCTAGACGTCGCTAGGCCAAAACCTCCGGGGGGGGGGGGGCGGCGGTTTTGGGCTAGGCCACAACCCCCAAGGAGAGGTTTTGGCCTGGGGGAGGTTTTGGACTATGACACCGGCCGCTGTTGTGAAATCGGCCACTGTACTCGTCACAATCATACCTGTAACTGGGGGGGGGGTTGTCGACCCCGCAGAATTTTTCCAACCCCCCCCCCCCCAAACACTCCCCCCCAGAATTTTTCCATGGGATTTTCACTCAGTCTAAAACGCTAAAAGTGAGTAAATGTTGGTGTATTTCAGTGCTTTTCAGTGTTATATGACCATAAAACAGCTAAATAACACTGTTTAGACCCTATTTATACCCATTTTTAACCAAAAAGTACAAGTATAACTCAAAGAATGGCCAGCTACCCCCCCCCCATAATTTGGCCATTTACTCCCCCCCCCCCACTCTTCCAGACCCGGTTACAGGTATGGTCACAATGAATCGCTGATGTAAGACCGGTCTCTTTACAGTAATCTTGGGCACAGGCTGCCACCCTTTCTCCGACGGTGCTTACCCTCCTTTCCCCCACCGTACCTCGATCAGAATGGATTTACTACGGTGCCTTTGCTTGTGGAGTGCTTGTGGAGGGTTCAGTTTGAATCCCTGCCACGTGGCTAGGTCACTTCACTTAGTTTTCTTGGCACTTTTTGCCTTTTCGTGTGTAGGGAGCGCGTCTGGAGTTTTCACTCCGGCTCCCTAGTGCAGCAGTGCGGATCGTGTGTTGCGGCAACGCCCAGGCCAGGTGGGTGCGCGCGTCGTTCGTGAGTTTCGCCGGCGGTTGGTTCGTTGAACACTCTCTTTCTCTTCTTCACCACCGTGTCCCTACGCAGCACAGTATCGCACGTCACGTGAACGCCTCGTTGTGTCGTGCGTCGCCTCGTTCGTCGTCGGACCAAATCAGAAGCCGCTAGGAGAAGATCCAAAGCTTTCGCGTCAAGAGAAGTCGTCCATGTCGATTCTTGGGTCGGCACGAGGTTATATTGTTTGAGTGAGTGACATAGGTAGCTATCGCCGCCCCAGCCGGTCCGGGCCCAAGGGTGGGGTAGTTCCCAAGGTCTCACAGTGGAAGTCCGTTATCACAAATGTGACTACGGTCATATCGAAGTGCGTAATTCGCTATGTAGTGGGCCAATTTTCTCAATTTTTTCAGGGATAAAATTCTCTACAT
>JASAMY010002460.1:0-34498 GCA_030248085.1 Paralinhomoeus sp. GSCO2_6 | reverse complement strand
AAGTTTTGGGCAAAAAATATTTGGTGACACAGCACTTATGACCATTTTTGCAAAATTGGCGAACTCATCTTTGGAGCACATTTGGAAGGTTTCAGCTAATAACTGCCGAACGCCAGGGCTTTAGACTCTATAAATTTGAGGGTAGAGCGCCCCAAAGTGTTGCCTCTTTGGCGGTAAGTTTTGGGCAAAATATTTGGTGGCACAGGACTTATGACCATTTTTGCAAAATTAGCGAACCCATCTTTGGAGCATTTGGAAGGTTTCAGCTTATAACTGCCGAACGCCAAGGCTTTAGACTCTATAAATTTGAGGGTAGACTGCTCCAAGGGTCGCCCCTTTGGTGCTAAGTTTTGGGCAAAAAAATATTTGGTGGCACAGCACTTATGACCATTTTTGCAAAATGAGCGCACCCATTTTTGTAGCTTTTGGAAGGTTTTGGCTTATAACTGCCGAACGCCAGGGCTTTAGATTCTATAAATTTGAGGGTAGAGTGCCCCAAGGGTCGCCCCTTTGGTGCTAAGTTTTGGGCAAAAAATATTTGGTGGCACAGCACTTATTACCATTTTTGCAAAATTAGCGCACCCAGCAGTGGAGCATGTGGACGGTTTCAGCTTATAACTGCCGAACGCCAGGGCTTTAGACTCTATAAATTTGAGGGTAGAGTGCCCCAAGGGTCGCCCCTTTGGTGGTAAGTTTTGGGCAAAAAATATTTGGTGGCACAGCACTTATGACCATTTTTTGCAAAATTAGCGCACCCATCTTTGGAGCATTTGGAAGGTTTCAGCTTATAACTGCCGAACGCCAGGGCTTTAGACTCTATAAATTTGAGGGTAGAGTGCCCCAAGGGTCGCCCCTTTGGTGGTAAGTTTTGGGCAAAAAATATTTGGTGGCACAACACTTATGACCATTTTTGCAAAATTAGCGCACCCATCTTTGGAGCATTTGGAAGGTTTCAGCTTATAACTGCCGAACGCCAGGGCTTTAGACTCTATAAATTTGAGGGTAGAGTGCTCCAAGGGTCGCCCCTTTGGTGGTAAGTTTTGGGCAAAAAATATTTGGTGGCACAGCACTTATGACCATTTTTGCCAAAATTGGCGCACCCATCTTTGGAGCATTTGGAAGGTTTCAGCTTATAACTGCCGAACGCCAGGGCTTTAGACTCTATAAATTTGAGGGTAGAGTGCCCGAAGGGTCGCCCCTTTGGTGGTAAGTTTTGGGCAAAAAATATTTGGTGGCACAGCACTTATGACCATTTTTGCCCAAAATTAGCGCACCCATCTTTGGAGCATTTGGAAGGTTTCAGCTTATAACTGCCGAACGCCAGGGCTTTAGACTCTATAAATTTGAGGGTAGAGTGCCCCAAGGGTCGCCCCTTTGGTGCTAAGTTTTGGGCAAAAAATATTTGGTGGCACAGCACTTATGACCATTTTTGCAAAATTAGCGCACCCATCTTTGGAGCATTTGCAAGGTTTCAGCTTATAACTGCCCAACGCCAGGGCTTTAGACTCATAAATTTGAGGTAGAGTGCCCCAAGGGTCGCCCCTTTGGTGGTAAGTTTTGGGCAAAAAATATTTGGTGGCACAGCACTTATGACCATTTTTGCAAAATTGGCGCACCCATCTTTGGAGCATTTGGAAGGTTTCAGCTTAGATCTGTCTAACGCCAGGGCTTTAGACTCTATAAATTTGAGGGTAGAGTGCGAAGGGTCGCCCCTTTGGTGGTAAGTTTTGGGCAAAAAATATTTGGTGGCACAGCACTTATGACCATTTTTGCAAAATTAGCGCACCCATCTTTGGAGCATTTGTAAGGTTTTAGGTTATAACTGCCGAACGCCAGGGCTTTAGACTCTATAGTAAATTGAGGGTAGAGTGCTCCAAGGGTCGCCCCTTTGGTGCTAAGTTTTGGGCAAAAAATATTTGGTGGCACAGCACTTATGACCATTTTTGCAAAATTAGCGCACCCATTTTTGGAGCATTTGGAAGGTTTTGGCTTATAACTGCCGAACGCCAGGGCTTTAGATTTTATAAATTTGAGGGTAGAGTGCCCCAAGGGTTGCCCCTTTGGTGCTAAGTTTTGGGCAAAAAATATTTGGTGGCACAGCACTTATGACCATTTTTGCAAAATTAGCGCACCCATCTTTGGAGCATTTGGAAGGTTTCAGCTTATAACTGCCGAACGCCAGGGCTTTAGACTCTATAAATTTGAGGGTAGAGTGCCCCAAGGGTCGCCCCTTTGGTGGTAAGTTTTGGGCAAAAAATATTTGGTGGCACAGCACTTATGACCATTTTTGCAAAATTAGCGCACCCATCTTTGGAGCATTTGGAAGGTTTCAGCTTATAACTGCCGAACGCCAGGGCTTTAGACTCTATAAATTTGAGGGTAGAGTGCTCCAAGGGTCGCCCCTTTGGTGCTAAGTTTTGGGCAAAAAATATTTGGTGGCACAGCACTTATGACCATTTTTGCAAAATTAGCGCACCCATCTTTGGAGCATTTGGAAGGTTTCAGCTTATAACTGCCGAACGCCAGGGCTTTAGACTCTATAAATTTGAGGGTAGAGTGCTCCAAGGGTCGCCCCTTTGGTGCTAAGTTTTGGGCAAAAAATATTTGGTGGCACAGCACTTATGACCATTTTTGCAAAATTAGCGCACCCATCTTTGGAGCATTTGGAAGGTTTCAGCTTATAACTGCCGAACGCCAGGGCTTTAGACTCTATAAATTTGAGGGTAGAGTGCTCCAAGGGTCGCCCCTTTGGTGCTAAGTTTTGGGCAAAAAATATTTGGTGGCACAGCACTTATGACCATTTTTGCAAAATTAGCGCACCCATCTTTGGAGCATTTGGAAGGTTTCAGCTTATAACTGCCGAACGCCAGGGCTTTAGACTCTATAAATTTGAGGGTAGAGTGCTCCAAGGGTCGCCCCTTTGGTGCTAAGTTTTGGGCAAAAAATATTTGGTGGCACAGCACTTATGACCATTTTTGCAAAATTAGCGCACCCATCTTTGGAGCATTTGGAAGGTTTCAGCTTATAACTGCCGAACGCCAGGGCTTTAGACTCTATAAATTTGAGGGTAGAGTGCTCCAAGGGTCGCCCCTTTGGTGCTAAGTTTTGGGCAAAAAATATTTGGTGGCACAGCACTTATGACCATTTTTGCAAAATTAGCGCACCCATCTTTGGAGCATTTGGAAGGTTTCAGCTTATAACTGCCGAACGCCAGGGCTTTAGACTCTATAAATTTGAGGGTAGAGTGCTCCAAGGGTCGCCCCTTTGGTGCTAAGTTTTGGGCAAAAAATATTTGGTGGCACAGCACTTATGACCATTTTTGCAAAATTAGCGCACCCATCTTTGGAGCATTTGGAAGGTTTCAGCTTATAACTGCCGAACGCCAGGGCTTTAGACTCTATAAATTTGAGGGTAGAGTGCCCCAAGGGTCGCCCCTTTGGTGCTAAGTTTTGGGCAAAAAATATTTGGTGGCACAGCACTTATGACCATTTTTGCAAAATTAGCACACCCATTTTTGGAGCATTTGGAAGGTTTTGGCTTATAACTGCCGAACGCCAGGGCTTTAGATTCTATAAGTTCGAGAGTAGAGTGCCCCAAGGGTTCTCCCGATGCTGGTAAATTTTGGGCAAAAAATATTTGGTGGCACAGCACTTATGGCCATTTTTGCAAAATTAGCGCACCCTTTTTTGGAGCATTGTAACATAAGCTAGGAGGGGTGCAGAGAGGTGCCAACTTGGGGTGTCCTAGTAGAGTTGTTAACTTAGTGGTGCCACCTACCAGCCACCCTCCTAGGCACACCACCCTCGAGGGAGGCGGCCCAAAACAACCAAGTCCCATTTTTTGGTCAATTTTTGGCATTTCAGTGGTCTCACTTAGGAGACCCCTCCGGAGCAGGTGAAGGTCGATGGTCGAAACGAGCGTTCCCACCACCAATGGGACATTCATCTGGACCCCCTAAAATCGATTTTAGCAAAATCTATTTTTTTGCGTGCATCAGATACCTGGAAATTCTGTGGAACGCCTCTTAATTTTATTTTATTTTTCATAATACACGCATTTTTTTTAGTAATACTTTGCCGCCTTTGTATACGGTACACATTGTGGTGGTATAATATGCACCCTACAAAACCACAGCCGGTCATTGGATCTCTGACCAGAGTTGGCGCTCTGGTTGAGTCGTGTCAGTCCGCTGGCCCTGTGCACGCCGACCAGGAACTGATGCACCGACTCGTCGTAGCAAAAGGAGACCTCCAGCTCGGGGAAGTCCAGTCCTGAGTGGTGAGAGAGTGGTGACTGGATCAATTGGCGCAGAAAAACTTGAAACCAAAACTTGAATACCGTAAGTTTTATTATTCCCCTTCCCCTCAACCCTTGTCTGTGCCCGTATTTATAGTGCGGCAGGTAGGACTTGCTACGAGCAAGCGCTAGCTAGCCTAGCAAGTGCTTGCGCTAGCTAGCGCTAGGTTGCCTTATTTATAAAAGCACGCTACAACAAGCACTTGCTACACCATGTAAAAAGGGGGTAGTAGAGCGCGCAATTTCAAAATTGTTTATTGAGTTTGCGGTTTCCTTCCTAGATTGTTCCTTTTTGTTGTTAATTAATTTCACTAAAATTGTTAACTACAATTTTGCAAAAAAGGCCGCAGTGGCGGGTTGACACCAATTCATCGGCATCGGATTCGCTGACCGCAATGAAGGCCTCCACTTGGGCACAGAACACCCTGCTCAAGGCGTGCTAGGTGGCAAATGTCGATTTAAACGCTCGATTAGAATTTATGTGTGACTGTTGTAAATCTCGCTGTGTGGTGCGCTATTTTGTTTTTTTGTTTGTCGTCGTGTGGGCAGGGCAAAAAGGAACAAAGTCCTTCTACAAACCGCACAACTATGCTTTGCGTCATAGCACCCCATCACAAAAAATGGTCGCCCGCATCGTCTTCGTGGTCGGCCGCTGTCCAGCGCGTCCTCAGCGGCATCTTCAGCTCGTCCGCCATGTTGTGCGCGCGCGCGTGAACCACTGAAATCGCGCGTGACGCTCACTTGCTGGAAAAGTGGGGGGGGGGGAGTAAATGGCCGAATTCTGGGGGGGGGGGGTGGATCAAAAAGTCGGGGGGGGTAGCTGGCCATCTTTTGAGTTATACTGGTACCTTTTAGTTAAAATTGGTATAAATAGGGTCTAAACAGTGTTATTTAGCTGTTTACTAAGGTGTCAGTTGAAAGGCACGCACCTTGAAAGGCACTCACGCGCAATTTCAAACTTCGTACACTGCGGGTTTAATTCTAGGCTATGTTTAGGCTTTTGCTTAGGCTTAGGATTTTGCTTAGGCTTAAGCTTTTGCATAGGCTTTGGCACCGAAATGTATCAGGGTGCGTGCCATTCCGGGTGCGTGCCTTTCAGGGTGCGTGCCTTTTAAGCGTAACCTTTACTAGTCATATAACACTGAAAAGCACTGAAATACATCAACATTTACTCACTTTTATCGTTTTAGACAGAGTAAAAATCCCCTGGGAAAGTTCTGGGGGGGGGGGGGGTTGGGGGTGGGTGGTTAAAAAAATTCTGCTGCCCCCCCCCCAGTTACAGGTATGGTCCGGAGGGGGGGGGGGTGTTTACATCCGAATCCAAAACACTTTCAGTCCGCCCCTGGGGGGGGGGGGGCTTTCCAGTGTCCCTACCCGGTGGTCACCACGGCTCTGATTATTCTCCCATCCCATCTAGAGAAAAATCTCCCGCATATACCTTGAGGCGCTGAGCACTGTGTAGGATTCGAAAGCGCCGCTTCAGTCGGCCAAAGGCGTTTTCGATTTCGGTTAATTATAATTGAGACATGACACTGAGACAGTCCGAATGTGTTGCCAACTTGCAGAGAGGTCGACGCGAAATATCGCACTGCAACCATTGTCTAAAACAGCGTTTCCTTAAAGGCAAACAATCGCAACAAAACATTTAAGAAAATCATAAGTCGACCTGAATCTCTGTGCTGACGACGGGGTACATCGGTCGGACAGCACGGCCACAATTTCTCAAATAAATTCGCCAGTAAATCGACGGCAGCGGCGACGGACGACGGATCAAAAGTTAAAGCGGCGGTACAACTGAATCGAGATCATAGAATTTTTTGAACGAATTAAAAACCGCGGCCGATAGTTTTTTCCGTCGCAAGTCCATCTCTTCCACCAATCTTTTGTTTCTAGGGTATTTTCGTAAAAAAAATGTTAAATATTTGATCAAAACCACGAACATAGCACGCGCCTAGCATGCTCCGGACCTGTCTACCCGCTACCTACCATAACTACCATAACTTTTGCTAGCCGGAAACTTTATAAATAGGGCGCGCGTAGCAAGTCCTCGAAATTACGGTAAGTGTAGCTAGCGCTAGGGGGGTAGCTGTGTTCATAAATACGGGCTCTGGTATTTGCTCCCTTATAATTTTGTATGCACCCTCCTACGACTCGAATGAAACCATTAGCCATCGGGGGCTACATTCTTTGCAGTCCTTACAACTAGGCAGTGTACAATGAGTAGTGCGGACACAGTACTTGCAATGCATGCACTTTTGTTGATACGGCATACGGTACGCATTATGATACGGCATATGATAGTCGTGCACAGCGGTATTTACGCGTACTCTCACGGTATTACCAATGGGAGAGGAGCAATAGCGGCCCCTTTCATCGACGAACGACCCTCTTCGACTGTTCGACCCGTAGTCGGACAACGCCAATTGTGTCTGCAAGCGATAATACTGGAGTATATACCATAAACCCTATAATTAGCCCCCTATAATTAGCCCCCCCCCCCCCTATAATTACCTATACGCCCTCCCAAGACCACTTCGAGTTAATAAGCCCCCCACCATATACCGTAACTATGCACCTTCCTAGAGCTCGAACGAAAAATTAGACCCCGGGGGCCAAATTATAGGGTTTACGGTATACATGACAGGTGCCACGGGTGACAATTGTGAGGCTTTCCACCATTTACAAACATTTTTGTGTCCGAAAACTATATGTCCCCTAGGCACTTTTCTCCTCCCACTTTCTCGCGCGTTTCCCCTGTCTCCGACACTTTTCTTATTTCCTGGAGGGGTGGTGGAGCCTACACTGGGGTCAAATTGGAAGGCCGACAGCACTCACACTCTGCACGGAGTCTTCACAGTAGCTGTTCTCGACGGGCAGGAAGGTGAGGAGATGGTTGGAGGCGGCGTTGAGTCGGCCGTCGATGAGGCAGAGCTGCAGCAGCGCCTCGCCCAACAAACGGTCCGCGCCGAAGTCGAGGCGGTACAGTCGAAATCTGACGCTCTGATTCGACAAGTGGTCTGCAATGGAAAAAGGCAACAAATGTTTCACGCGACGTAGTTTAGCAAAACTTGGGCGCACGCTATAGATGATTTTTTTTTGTTTCGCTTGTTCCGCAATTAAACTACCGGTACATTAACCATCCGACACGAAGAGTGTGAACGAATATCGTAAATCAAATAATTAGTCCCCATATATCCATATAATTAGCCGCCCCCTATAATTATACACCCTTCCAAGGCCCCTTTGAGTTAATAAGCCCCCCCCGTTCTCGTAACCCCCCCCCCCCCGTAAACAAGAAACGTTCTCGTAAACCCCATAAATCAGCCCCCTTCCTGAAAGTCTTTGTGATTATTGGTCCTTCCCACTAACAAAATACACCTTTTCAAGGCCCCAACTTTTTGTCGCCCGGATGAAGCAATTATATGGCCTTGGTGGCTGATTATTTATTTTGTTTACGTAACTTAGTCATGTGAATCCGTAGTAGTGTCCTTTCTAGAAGGTTCCACGCCCCACTACCGCCGCGTGTTGCTGGAGGAGCTGCAGCGCGAGCAGCGGACACTGCGCGCGTTCTTCGGAGCGCAGTCGGCGCGCGCTTTGGAGGTGGCGGCGACCGAGCGAGGTGTCTTCCTCACAGCACGCATGGTCGACGCCGTCACCGAAGCGCAATCCAAGGTGAACCGTGTTTTGCGTCGGGATGTAAATTTTGCTGGTGATGAGGTATACATAGGTACCGTAAATCCTCCAATAGTGCCCCCAGGCCAGAATTATTTCAACCTTGTCTTACCCGGGGGCACTATTGGAGGCTGCTCTATGCTTTTAACCTATGTAACAATTTTGAATGGCTATGCTAATTTTGCAGTCAAAATTGACGATTTTTGGTGATTTTGATCACTTTTCTCATTTGATGGTTGATTAATGATGTACCATTATTAGTTAGTAGCTGAGAAATTGGTTAGTAGTTGTATACACGATATACCTATATGTACCTACCTTCAGCTGTTGAAGTTGCGCATCGATTGGTTCCTGAGCGGCGCCTCGGGGGTCAACGTCACCAATGTCACCGATGCGCTGCACGAGTTCAAATTCCTGGCTTGGCGGCGTGTCAGGCAGACTCGCCGCTGGCTGGAACGCGTCTCGCAGCGACTCACGCGCGTCCACAGACACAACGCCTGGATTGGCGCCATGTCTCAGCAGGTGCCGCCCACCACAGCGTCAGTAAACGCCTACAGCGTAGCGTCTAACAAAGAAACTAAAAACGCTTTTATTGCCTCCCCAAGTGGTGTAGCCAGGGGAGGGCAAAGGGGCGCTTGCCCCTCCCAAAATTTTCAGCTACCCGATTTTTCCCAAAGACACAAAAAGGAAAGTTTTCCTCGGAGCGGAGCTGTGTTTTCTGGTCAAAGCAGGCATTCTGAGGCCTCTAACTTGCATACTCTTGTAGAATTTGCAAATGCAGTGGTGCCACGCGGCGTGGTACATTATCCGAACCCTCTTATCAGATGAACCAGAACTGGTCGGAACTGCTCGCCCGTATGCAGACTCCCTACTCCTACACGTGCATTCCACTACCACCGACCACGACCACACCGGCCACTACCACTCCGCACGAGACTACGACACGAAGACGAAGATGGAGAGAGGTCACAAACGACGCGCTAGTATATCCCACGCTAAGCAAAATGAAAACCTTCGTCTAAAGAGAGAAAAACTTGGAGACTTTAGCACCACGCTGACTGGAAGTCGCTTGCGTTTTGTGAGTGGAAACAAATGCGGGACACAAACGAGACAATGACGCAAAAGAGCAAAAAAACGAAGCAGTTGCTACCGAGAGATTTTCCTAATATTTGTGACTATAGAAATATTCCAATCGTCTATTTATTGAATCTTTGATTCTTGAAAATCGAAATTGTTTTTTTTTGTATTTTTAAAACCCGCACGCACTGGGAAGAGGGTCATCTTTTTCTGTGCTTTATGCAGCGAAGTGTAGTTATGCGTCTGCAGTATCTGCAGTACGTGCACAGCAAGTTACCGGTAACAAAAGTAATTGTTTGTCACATCTATATGTAGAAAGACTGAAATGTTTATTGACTTTAGGGTGAATCCAGGGAGGTACATACATGTACGTATGTACCTATGCATTGTAAGTGTTTCAAGGGACGCACTTTACTCCTTTCACCGCGTTTGTTTCCACTGGCGGATCCAGAAAAAAATTTCGGAGGGGGGAAGAATTTTGCAGAAGGGAGGACCCTGTTGAACTTTTTGGATTGAGGCGCTCGCTACCCGGCCCGGCTGTACGGTGTCTAAAACGAGTAGGCCTCCCCCGTCGACAGAGCGCCTACGTACACCACGCGTGAGCGAGAAGCCGAAACTTGCCGCCTCTGGCTACCGCTACGCTGCTCGTCCGTCCTTTGGCTAGCACTCTGAAATCCGCGCGCGTTCCTGCAACTCGAATTCGCCCCAGGGAGCGCTGTCTCCCCACGGTGGCGAGAGACGATGAACGCAACGACACAGCGGCGCAACGCAAAACTTCCCTTCGCCGCCGCTAGAGCCGACGTCGCTTCCGCCTGTCGCGACGCGCTTGTGCCGACGCTGCTTCGCCTGTCGCAGCGCGCTGAGTAGGCCGGCTGACGTCGACGTGACGGGGCTGCCGACAGCGGTCGAGAAAGCGGCCAAAGCGCCCGGTGCGCTTGCGTGAGAGCTCGCTGGCGTCGACGTGACGGGGCTGCCGCCAGAGGTCGAGGCGAACGGCTCGTGTGCAGGTTTGGGTACGACCGTCCAACGACGCTGCACTTTTCGGCCCGTCACCAACACGTGCAAGACACAGAAAGGTCGCACGGTGGCTTCGCCGCGAGCGGGGGGGAGAGAAAAACGGGAAATTCGGGGGGAAACACGGAGAGTGTGACCAACGGTCGGCGCGTGTCACACGAGCGGAAACGCGCGTACGCCCACGCGTGCGTCGTCCAATCACCAGGGAGGGATTTGAATGGACGCGGGAGGGACGCACTGCTAGCGACACCTGGCTGCGCCTAGCGGGCGGCAACGGAAACCAGGTTTGACGGTCGCTACGACTACGGCGCGACGACTACGACTTTGGCTGTCGTAGCCGCACTGCACAAAAACGCACAAACGAATTCACAGGTAGCGCAGCTGCAGGGGGTCCGATGACAGAGCGGCGTAGAGGTCGGTGCCGCCAGTCGTCCCCTGCAGATGTTCGGCCATTTTGGCAGTGATTTGGACACCTCATCGGTCCATTTTCGATAATTAACGAATATAAACGGCGCCGCAGGCGAAAATTTTGCTGTTTTCGACCGCCTACAAGCAATTTTATGCTGAAAACTAGGCCCACTAGGCGCGTTTCTTCTCCCACCGCCTATCCCTTTCCCCCTTTTCCCCCCTAGATTTCCGATTTCGGGAGGGGGAATTCCCCCTTTCCCCCACCCCTGGATCCGCCAGTGTTTGTTTCCGTTGGTTCTCTGAGACGTGTTTCAACAAAATTGAACCAGGCAAGTTCGTTTTGCCGATTCCTTAGGTGAAAAAAAACATCGCAGAAGTGAACAACTTTTGAGCCGCCTTCGCATTGCAATACGTCACCGGACAACGGATAGGGGATTCAAAAGCTCCCCCCGTCAGTGTCACTTGAGTCACTAATTCCGTTGTGCAGAAGGATGAACGCTCTTATTGCCCACGGTGTAGGGCGGCTCCGTGACTTCGGCCCGAAATCCGTGCCAGGTGGGGGCGGCCCACCTTCCCTCGCGGGAGAAGAATGCCGCTGTGGTGTACCGACTCACCCGACTTTCGTGATTGTTCAGGTCCTCGTGCTGAGTGGTGGTGGTGTCAAAATGTTGTTAAAAAGTTTCCTTCCAAACTTTTCTTCTTCATAGAACCCACCCGTCCAGTCGACATCGTTGCAATGATTATTGTTGACTGCATACAATGTCGTTTTATCAGCAAATTCAAAAGTCGGTATCAAGTTTCAAGTTTTACAGTGTATCTTCTTGGGTGCTGCCACAATAACTAACGCCATGCCACTTGACCACGCTTGTGTCAGCAGCCAAGAACATGTCCTGCCAATGGGAGCCGTCCGAGTCGATTTTGAAAGAGCCAATCAGCTCCTTTCGCTTCAAGACCCCGGCCAGTTTAAATATTTGAACGAGTAGACACACCGACTGCGTGAAGTCGGCTGGTCGGAGCTGAATTTCAAATTTGATTTTGCAGATTTTAAAGCATACAGCATTACTGTGTAAAGCAAATTGATCTTCCTTTTGGCGCTGCACCTGCTTTTATGCATAAAACACTGCTAAGTGAGCGGATGTATTAGCAGAGAATACACTTATGTATTTCTAAATGTTTTGCCTTTTGTATTTCTTCAAATGCTATAGGCAGCAGAGCATTACCTAATGGACCAGCAATACTCAACACAATTCAGGCAATTAGGTACCATTACAGTTTTTTTACCAACTGTGTGCAGATGCACAGTATGTACAAGCTGAGACAGTATTTGGTATAGGCATCCCACCGTGAACGCGATCGATTGATTTTTCTCTGGTCATCCTTGCCGTAGAACATATGTGGCGTTCTTCTTCTCTGTCTGTGGCGGCCCTCGTGGCCACTATGCATGCCTCAGACCGAATGACGTCATTTGTGTGCTGGGACATGGTCTGGACAGCAGGTTGGTCTCCTCTGGGAGCTGTATGTCCTGGGCGTCCCTTGAGCTGCCGGCCAGCGGAACCAACCCGGCGGCAGTGACAATTCTGGCCCGTTAGGGGAGCCAGCCCCTCAGGATCGGGCTGACTGGGTCTCATCTCTCACTAGCAGCGGTCGATTGTGACCAGAGAGAGGCCCCCGCGATCATAGAAGCGGCCCACACACAAACAAACAAACAAATCGATTGGTCGAAGTCCATTTTGTCGTCACATCGCTTGGCCTTTGTTTTGGCCGACTCGGCTTTCTGGTCACTGGCGTCGCGAACTATCGTCAGCTTGACGAAAACGTCTGAAAGGTTCTCTCGCTCAATGTCGAGCCACTCATACTGTACCTACAGTTGGGCGCGTATTTTTTAACTTTATTTAATTTTTAATTATGATACACGTGCTTTATTTTAATATTACTTTGCCGCCTTTGTTTACGGTCCACACTGTGGTGGTAGAGTAGGTACCCTACAAAACTACAGCCGGTCATAGGATCTCTGACCAGAGTCGTGTCAGTCCGCTGGCCCTGTGCACACCGACCAGAAACTGATGCACCGATTCGTGGTAGTAAAAGGAGACCTCCAGCTATTACTCGAGCGAAAATTTACTGCAAAGCGCGTTTTTTACACCGCGACAGAAGAATGCGACTGTTCTCGCGAAAATTCCAAAACCGGCTAAAAACTGTTAACGCCATCTTGTAGCCCGTAAAATTTCCTACTTAGCCACCAAATTTGATGCAAATCCGCCAGCGCGTTGGCGAGCGGCGGCGAGTGCGCAAAACAGAAACAGGAAGTCGGCCGAGTGGCACCCCCTCCCCCTGGTTACATCTATTAAAGAAAACCGGGGCTCCGGGGCTTCGGCCCGAAATCCGTGCCAGGTGGGGGGCGGCCCACCTTCCCTCGCGAGAGAAGAACGCCGCTGTGGTGCACTGACCCACCCGACTTTCCTGATTGTTTACGGCCTTTTTGCGGAGGAGCGGTGGTGGTGTCAAAATGTAGTTAAAATAGTTTTAAAAGTTTCGTTCCAAACTTTTTCTTCTTCATAGAACCCACTCGTGCTTTCGACATCGTTGACATTATTGTTCACAAGCACTGCACACAAGATCGTTGTACCCGCAAATGCACAAGTCGGTCGGTATCAAGTTTCAAGTCTTATCTTCTTGGTTGCTGCCACTAACGCCGTGCCACTTGACCACGCTTGTGCCAGCAGCCAAAAACATGTCCTGCCAATGGGAGTCGTCCGAGTCGATTTTGAAAGAGCCAATCAGCTCCTTTCGCTTCAAGACCCCGGCCAGTTTGAATATTTGAACGAGTAGACACAGCGACTGCGTAAAGTCGGCCGGTCGGAGCTGAATTTCAAATTTGATTCTGCAGATCTTAAAGCATACAGCATTAAGGAAAAATTTGCAGGCAGCTGCAAAAAAGGAGAATATGTGACTTTCCCAGACTGAACTACAGAAACAACAATGGTAGAACATTGCAGTCACGTCCACTTTGAAAAATGATTGTACAAGAGCATTCAACGATAGGAACCATCGATTTGCCTGTCACGTATTCGGCGTTTTTACCGCTCGCTGCATAATGACAGACTGCGCAAAGTACAGTGGTGTGGGACTTACGCATAACAGAGATAACCATAGTGCATATCCACAGAAATGCACACACTCACATGCTCGCGCGTGCATGGATGCACGCACGTACCTGTATGCACTAGGGATGAGCATGGGCCGGGCCGGCCCGGCCCGGCCCGGCCCGGCCCGGCCCGTGGGCCGGGCCGGGCCGGAATTCCAGGCCCGTTTTGCGGGCCGGGCCGGGCCGGGCCTGCGTTGTGAGGGTGCGGGCCGGGCCGGGCCGGGCCGGACGTTCTTGGCTGGCCAACGTAGATAGCTACCTATGTAATGCATTGTAGGTATCGGCGACTATTCTGCACCGTATTAGCAACTTTGTAGTCTATGACGCGCGTCTTTCGCGCTCAAATGGTGCAAAGGCCGTAAAATGGTTGTGAACTGCGATTCTGAGAGGTGGATGCGCCATTCCGTTAAGTAAATCACGCAAATTAGCATACGGTATTTCAGTAAATTGTACACTGTAGTGACTGTACTTACTTCGTGTTGCGGGCCGGGCCGGGCCGGGCCTGCGATATTGAGCAGTTGGACGGGCCGGGCCGGGCCGGGCCTGGATTTTGAGGGTGCGGGCCGGGCCGGGACGGGCCGGACTATCTGGCGGGCCGGGCCGGGCCGAGATGTGCAGGCCCGTGCTCATCCCTAGTATGCACAAACGCGTGCACGCACGCACGCGCGCCCACAGACACGGAAATACATATGACGATTGAACGAATCTACCACACTTATGGTATCTCCTAATTGTTCTGTTCTGCAAACACGTGTGCAGTCGGGATCGCTGTATGGACAGTATCACACTGCTAGAAGTTCGTTGTGCTAACGCCATCTGTAATCTAGAGCAGTGATGGCACAAGAAAGTACATTGAAAGGGCATCACTTGATCTAGTGGCTCCATCAAGAATCGATCCCAGAACCATGTGCGCAAGAGGCCGATTCTCTACCATTAGGCCATACACTGCCCCAGAGAGTGTATGTACTATGTACACAACAGGCTGTTAAGGTATAATTTATGGAGCTGTTCTGCAAACCCAATTTACCATACCACACCAAAAAGTATCATTACTTGGTGCGTGCGTGCCGTTTTCTGAAATAAAGGTATCTCGCGATGAAAACGCCGAATATGTGACAGGCAAATCGATGGTTCCTATCGTTGAATGCTCTTATACAATCGTTTTTCAAAGTGGACTCCACATCAACTGCAATGCTCTTGTACAATCATTTTTCAAAGTGGACTTGACTGCAATGTTCTACCATTGTTGTTTCTGTAGTTCAGTCTGGGAAAGTCACATATTCTATTTTTTTGCAGCTGCCTGCAAATTTTTCCCTAATACAGTGGTTTTTCCTAATTCCTGATACAGTGGTTCCAGTACGTGCGTGCGTGCGTGCATGCATGCATGCATGCTTGCGCACGCGCGCACAGCAAGTGGCGTGTGACGCGCTCATTACCCCAAGCCTGACCACGAGGACGCCACCACCATCAGCATGCCCGTTGAGGACGCGTCCTACGTGGCCCTCTGCGCGGCCAAGATGGTGGTCAACTATGGCGTGCGTGCGTGCATGAGTGCGTGCGTGCGTGCATGCGAGAGTACGGGTGTGTGTGCGTCCGTTGGTGTGTGCGTGCAAGAGTGCGGACGTGCGTGCGTGCGTCAGTGCGTGCGTGCGTGCGTGGGAAAGTGCGTGCATGCGAGTGTGCGGGCGTGCGAGCGCGTGCGTGCGTGCGCGCGTGCGTGTGTGCGTGCAAGAGTGCGAACGTGCATTAGTGTGCGCGTGCGTGCGTGCGTCAGTGTGTGTGTGCGTGCGTGCGTGCGTGCGAGAGTGCCTGCATGCGTGAGTGTGGGCGTGCGTGCGTGCGTTAGTGTGTGCGTGTGAGAGTGCGGACGTGCGCGCGTGCGTGCGTGCGTGCGTGCGTGCGAGAATGCCTGCATGCGAGAGTGTGGGCGTGCGTGCATGCATTGATGTGTGTGTGTGCGTGCGTGCGTGCGTTAGTGTGTCCGTGTGAGAGTGCGGACGTGCGCGCGTGCGTGCGTGCGTGCGTGCGTGCGTGCGAGAGTGCCTGCATGCGAGAGTGTGGGCGTGCGTGCATGCATTGATGTGTGTGTGTGCGTGCGTGCGAGAGTGCGGACGTGCGCGCGTGCGTGCGTATGTGTGTGCGTGCGTATGTGCATGCATGCACGCGCGCCTTGTGGGGTTGCACATGAGAGTGCACATCCCAAAAGCACTTGATGTTCACTGCTTTGATAAAGTCAGCCAAAAAATATTTTAACATCTGAAAAGAAAAACGAAAAAATAACTGAAAAAACGTAGGGTGAGTCGTGGGAACAACATGGGTGGAGCAGGAAAGGACACTGGGGTAACGCAGTATTGATTGGTTTTCAGGAGATGGCAGAGACGCCAGCGGGAGTCGAACCCGCGACCTCTCGATTGGTTGTCCAAGACCCAATGTTACTAAGTGTTCCAGATCTCAAGATGGCGGGTATTTAGGAAGAATCCATTTGGGGGATTAATTTCTGATTGTATACAGCATATGCTTGCAAAGTTTTATACCGATTACTTTAACAAAAAAAATATTAAAAAAATATAAGAAAAAAAGTCATTTTTCGAAGGTTCAGGAGCTCATATCTCATTATCCAGTGATGAAACTTTCGAAACATTGACTTACCGAGGACTCGCCTTGGCGTACTGTTGACGAAAATCGAAGAAAAATTGGTGGTTTACATGTAATTTTTTGGAGTTTTACTCTTGGTGCAACTAACAAAAAAAATCGCCATTGACGATATAGACACTGGTCGCGCCCAATTTGTTGAAAGTACAATGCTACATGTCTAGGCGATCAACTTTCACCATTATAGCAAATCTCTGCGATGAGCGGTTGAGGCGCCTATAGCGCACAAAATTTTGGCCGAAAAAAACGACTACCGTATGTCCAAAAAAACGGGCAAAATCGGCCATAACTCAACACTGGTAGTACCTAGAGGCAAATGCTTTGCAGGTTGAAAATGCCATCATTGGCCGCGCTTACACGCCAAGTTTCAGCACAATCGCAAGTGTCATTCGGGAGCGGCGGTCCAAAAAAGTGGCAGAGAACAAGAGAAAACAAAAAAACCCGCGTTTCCACAACATTTTCGGAGGTATCGCCCCCTTGCAGCAAAACAAGGAAACGCGTTACGGCGCGTTCGATGCCCCAGAGGAAGGCGGTTCATTTGAGCCATAACGCGCCGAAATCCGTTCAGGCAATCAAAAGTTATAGGCGATCGAAAATTCAAAAAGCCGCATTGAGAAGTCGTCACATATTAGGGTTGTACGCTGACGCGTACACCCTGATTACTGTGTAAATAAAATTGTACAGCATTACTGTGTAAATAAAATTGATCTTCCTTTTGTCGCTGCCCCTACTTTTATGCATAACACTGCTAAGTGAGCGAATTATTAGCAGAGAATACACTTATTTCTAAGTGTTTTGAACGTTGTATTTCTTCAAATGCTACAGGCAGCGGAGGATTACCTAATGGAGCAGCCCTACTCAACACAATTCAGACAATCACCGTAACAGTTTGACAACTGTGTGCAGATGCACAGTATGCCAAATTTGATTCTGCAGCAATTGTTCAAAAATGTAAAAATCGTAGCATACAGCACAAGGTATATGGCGTAAAGCCAATGGTAATCTTCATTTTAGCGCTACACGGACACCTGCTTTTATGACACTGCTAAGTGAGCGAATGTGGGCATGGAATATTTCTCTTCTTTCCAAATGCTTTGCCTATTGTATTTCTTTGGAAGCTACAGGCAACACAGCATTACCTAACGGAGCAGCCTCACTCAGCACAGCACCTACGTGTACGTACTGCATGTAATAGATGCAGTGCAGTAGAAGTAATGAGGTACCGTAGTCATTAAGTACAGTAGTGGTACAGTAGTGCTGTGGTCATTAATTAATGTAGGTATCCTACCGTGAACGCGATCGACTGATCGAAGTCCATTTTGTCGTCACATCGCTTGGCCTTCGTTTTGGCCGACTCGGCTTTCTGGTCAGTGGCGTCGCGAACTATCGTCACCTTGACGTAGACGTCTGAAGGGTTCTCTCGCTCAATGTCGAGCCACTCGTACTCGACCTAGCGTTTGGCGGGTATTTTTCAGACGTATCTTGTTGAGTAATACTTTTGCCGCCTTTATTTACGGTACACATTGTGGTGGTATAATAAAGGGTGTTTTTTTTAAATTATCACATTTCTTTCTTGAATAACTTTTGTTTCCTTTGTCGGATTGTTCTGAAATTTGGAACACTTATACACAAGACATTAAGATTTTGTCTGAAAAAAGAATCGTCGAATTTGGTGTAGGATTCCGTGAGTTACGGCGCTCCGAATCAAATGTTTCGATTTTGGCAGATCTTACGAACGAAATCGGTCGAATCGTAACTTTCCAGTCCTGTATGCCAAATTTCAAACGCGAAATTTTGCTTTTGGTTGACGCAGTTTGTCTAATATGGTCGGCGCTCAGTATTCTCTTGCGAACAGGGGCCGGCTGACCGTGCAGTTACTCCAGTTTGGCGGTTCGTTCGCCGCGTTCTCGCGTAAGCTGAAGTCAGAAGGGCGCTTTGGACAGAACTTTCAACCGCCCAGCCAACTAACAATGAAAGCGTGAGTCAAGAAGCTGGAGCTTAGCGGCTCTACGGCCAACAGCCCTCGCTCCCCTCATCTGCTCACTGCCGAGCTGTGCGAGACGATTCGACGCCACGCGGACGAGCATCCAACGGTGTCTCTGCGGAAGCGGTCCCAAGAGCTTGGCGTCAACACCAGCTCCATCTGGAAGGTTCTGCGGCACCGCTACCACTTCCATCCATACCGCTACACCAGGACGCAAGCTCTGCTCGCCGCCCCCTCTCCGTTACTCACGATTCGACCGATTTCGTTTGTAAGATCTGCCAACAACGAGACATTTGATTCGGAGCGCCATAACTCTCGGAATCCTCAACCGAATCCGACGATTCTTTTTTCAGACAAAATCCTAGTCTTGAGTGTAAGTGCTCGAAATTTCATAACAATCAGACAAAGGAAACAAAAGTTATTTGAAAAAGAAATGTGATAATTTAAAAAAAAAACACCCTTTAGGTACCCTACAAAAGTACAGCCGGTCGTTGGATCTCTGACCAGAGTTGGCGCTCTGGTTGAGTCGTGTCAGTCCGCTGGCCCTGTGCACGCCGACCAGGAACTGATGCACCGACTCGTGGTAGCAAAAAGAGACCTCCAGCTCGGGGAAGTCCAAACCTGAGCGCTGAGAGAATTGTCACTGGATTCAATTGGCGCAGCAAAACTTGAAACGAAAACTTGAATACCGTAAGTTCTATTATTTGCCCCCCCCCCCCTCAACCCTCGTATTTGCTCCCCTATAATTCGTATGCACCCTACTACGACTCGAACGAAACCATTACCTATAGGGGCTAGGATAGGGTTTACGGTATCCCGATGCACCTGGACTTTCTTGACAGTCCTTACTGCCAGGCTGTTACTACAAGCCTGTTAGGTAGTACGAGCATTCTACATGCAATGCATGCACTTCTGTTGATACGGTACACCTGGGTCTTGCACAGTGGCATTTACTCGTACACACACAGTATTACCAATGGGCGAGGAGCAATATCGGCCCCTTTCATCGACGAACGACCCTCTTCGACTGTTCGACCCGTAGTCGGACAGCGCTAATTGTGTCTGCAAACGATAATACTGGAGTACATTCATGACAGGTGCAGCAGGTGACAATTGTGAGGCTTTAGACCACTTACAAGCATTTTTGTGTCCGAAAACTAAGTCCCATAGGCACTTTTTCCCTCCCACCTCTCCGCCATTTCCCCTGTCCCCCAAACTTTTCTATTTGGGGGGGGGGGCTGGAGCCTCCACCGGAGTCAACAAAAGGCCAGCAGCACTGACGCTCTGCACGGAGTCTTCACAGTAGCTGTTCTCGACGGGCAGGAAGGTGAGGAGATGGTTGGAGGCGGCGTTGAGTCGGCCGTCGATGAGACAGAGCTGCAGCAGCGCCTCGCCCAACAAACGGTCCGCGCCGAAGCCGAGGCGGTACAGTCGAAATCTGACGCTCTGATTCGACAGGTGGTCTGCAAGGAAAACAAGTCGACAAATGTTTCACGCGATGCAGTTTAGGAAAATTTTGGCGCACAGTAGATGTTCATCACAAACCCCTTGTTCCACAATTAAACTACCGGTACATTAACCATCCGACACGGACAGTGTGAACGAATAGATTGGTATTTGCCAGCTACACGTTTAGTTGAGTACGTAGTATATACCGTAAATCCTCCAATAGTGCACCCTGGGCGCTATTCTTTCAACCTCTGCTTACCCAGGGGGCGCTATTAAAGTGGGGGCTCTTTTAGAGGAAAGTTCATTGGAGGAAGTTCAATTTCAGTTTGGGTGTTCAAAAAGAATAGTGCACATCTTCAAGTCAGCAAAAGTAGCACTTCGTCTTACCCTGTTCAATTTCAACGGAGAACGTTTGGTCAACGGCGGGATTCTGTCCCAGCAGTGGATTGGTTTTCATCCGCGTCGACTTGTGCGGAAGAAGTGTCATTCTGATCTGACTTTCGTCTTCCTCCTCGATCAAGCACAGGTTGAACGCCTCCTTGATGTGTAGTTGGAGCTGAACGGTTAGTAATTTGTACAAGTGCTCCAAAATTAATTTGGAATAAGAATCTATAATGCGCACGCACGCACGCACGCACGCACGCACGCACGCACGCACGTACGCACGCACGCACGCACGCACGCACGCACGCACGTACGCACGCACGCACGCACGCCCGCACGCACGCACGCACGCACGCACGCACGCACGCACGCACGCACGCACGCACGCACGCACCGGCACGCACGCACGCACGCACGCACGCACGCACGCACGCACGCCCGCACGCACGCACCGGCACGCACGCACGCATGCATGCGCGCACGCGCGCGCGCACGCATGCACGCAGGCACGTACGCATGCACCGGCACACTCGCACCGTCACGCACGCACGCACGCATGCGCGCACGCGCGCGCGCACGCATGCACGCAGGCACGCACGCATGCACCGGCACACTCGCACCGTCACGCACGCATCGGCACGCACGCACCGTCACGCACGCATCGGCACGCACGCACCGACACACACGCACGCACACAATACATTTCAATGGTGAAAAGAGACACCTTTCTCTGCGCTGGGAAGTATCTGGCGACGACGAATACCTTTCCAATCAACTTCTCCAGCGAATGCGTGGGCGTGCTGTTCACGCTGAAGGGTGACTGAAACAAAGGACCTTGCACAGGTGGCGCCAACACAACAGAACTCCCATGCCTGTGTTTTGCTGTGTATTATCATGCAGTAATCCGCCATAATGGTCAACGGGTTCTCAAAAAGAAAAATGCAGTCGCCAACCTCCGTGTCCCTTCTCGACCTGTGCCCTGCAGTGTCCGGACTGCCGTTGCGTCCATTCTGATTGGAAGACTTGGACCTTCTCCTCTGCAGCGGCGAGACCACTATGCAGGGATTGGTGTAGGCCTCGACGCCGCCTGCCGCAGGCGCTTGGTCCGTTGGCCCTGGAGCGCCCCTGGTGTACCGGACCGTCACGTTCCTCGACGGAGAACTGGCCCCGAAGTGCCGTCGGTGGACTAAATCGCCCAGCAGTGGCCAGACATCGTAGAGCCAGGAGAAACAGGGCCGGAAGAGGCCAGCCAGAGGCATGATGCGGCAGCGATTTGCGGCTGGTTTTTCTCTCTCTTAGTGTCGCCGCCTCGCACTAATGACCGTTCCCCTCCGGGCGGGGCAAGCAAGCGTCTCGTCTCTCCCACTCGTGGCGTCTCGGCCGGCCCCGTCACCGACTCAGCTATGCATGCGCGGGTGGCGTGCCTCGAGCAAGGGCCAGCCTGGTCTGCTGGTGCCGTCGCGGCCTCACCAGCGCTCTCGCTGGGATTATGAGGGGTCTCCTCTTTCCGACGGAGGAGGCACAGTCACGGAGAGAGGCGGAGGGAAGACGGAAATTGAATTCGGCCCCGCCTGTGGCTGCTGGCTACTTTTTTCTTCCTCGCGATACGACTGGAGCGCAAGGCTGGATGCGTACAATGTGTATAGCGGCTGGCCGCACGTGTGGGTAAAGGGCGGGGGGGGAGGGGGACGAAGGCGGGGGGGGGGGGCGGGGTCCCGCTAATTGGGCAGTGAGGCTAACCAGTAGGCTGACGGCCGGGCGGCTCCACTTGTCGCCTAGCTGTTTGTCTGGCTGTGACTGATGCGTGTGTATGTACGTGTGTTCGAGCCACTCCTACGCGCCCCACTCCTACGCGCATTGCCTACCTATACATGTAGACGCAGGTACAGTGAACGGTGCACACACACACACACACACACACACACACACACACACACACACCAGCTGAATATCATTGACAAACTCACTGATGATGGAGTTTCGATATAGAACAATCTCGTGATACCTTGATAGAAAACTGCAGAATGCCAACAAGGAGAATATAGAAAAGATAAATGCTAGAAGGGATAAAAATATCTAATCAGTGGAAAGTGTTCTGGCTCTAAAAAATCAAAAAACAAATAGTAATCACAGCCTATACCAATATGTACATCCTCCAATTGTCCAATCGGACATTCAGCATGTGTAGGTACATACAATAGCTACCTATATGGGATATCTGAGATTCGATGTGTGGTACTTTTTTTGAAGTGCTGCCCCCATAGTTGCAACGTTAAGATTTTAAAAGGTTACACTTTGTATTTAAAAGTGCCAATTAGGTAGTGTATTTAGTCTTGCTAGTTGGTAATTTTCGATAAATGTCACTAAAACCCTTCTGAGTTGTAGGTGCTGCTGTGTATGCGTAAGTCAGAGAATGTCATACCTCATGCTGTTCTATTTATATAAATTATGACTATGGGCACTACATTATTACATACTATATTATTTACTATTCCTATTACATACTTATTTACTATTATTTACTAATACATACTATGCTATTATTTGTATTATTATTATTATTTACACCTCTCAGGTACACTTTGTCCCTATGCCCCTTACGCCCCTTACGCACACGGATAGTTATCGACAAGAAGGATATGCTAATGTGCATATGTGGGATCGTTGAAACATTTCTGAAAGACCCGAGCAGCGTTTCACCAAACTACTGCTGTGTTCACCGCACTTTGCTGCGTTTTTTTACTTTCTTTTACTTGTTTTGACATTTGACTACCTTTTGACTGGGACATGAGCACTATTGGATCGAAGAGGCACTATATTTACCCGCGGACACATTTGGAAGAGAGAACATTATTCGAGAGGGGCGGGAATGGAAGATTGTTCAGTGCATCAGTCACTATATGTTCTGAAACTTTCTCTCCAAGCTGAGACCAAACACTTTCCAAAAACTCCGAAGTAAAATCAATGCTGGGAGCTTTTGTTTCGTGACTGGGAAAGCTGGTGTCCTTCATGATGTCTGCGCTGAGGGAATTTTCGTGTTGTTCTCAAGTGGAGCCACACGCTCTATGGGTGTGCTTGGAAATCCAGTGTAAATCAGGCTGCCATAGGACGTTGTGCAGATTGAACCGGCCAAATCGAATTCAGTTCAAAGACCTATGCAATTTGTGCTAACACAGTGGGGGAGCTCTAACGCAGAGCAATAGACTGGGTAGGAGACTAGTGTCGTGCATCAATGTGGCTAAGCAGATCAGTTAGAAATGGTACATTGACCTCAGTTGAGGACAAGGTCAATTTGGAGAGCAGAGCGCCAGTTACATTGATTGACGATGGTCCATACGGGATCCGTCGACAACGCTGGCATATAGTTCAAACGGAGAAGTTTTATTCGCCAGATGGAAGAGCTATGTATGTACCTAGAAGAGTTAGAAGTTAGAGTTCGAAGAAGTTAAAATTCGCAAAAAGGTACATACAACGCGTTCCAAAATATTAACCCCGCTGAAACACTTCTGAGATGACGAGCGAGTAGTTCAACTAAAACTGCCCAAGTTCCGTACTGCACACGCACCCACACAATTACAAGCGTGTTTATTTTACAAAGGCAAGAGTAAACGCGAAATGTTAACGACTTTTACAGCCCTTGATTCATGTATAGATAGCACAAATGTGACGTTTCGCCCTGAGCTCTGACAACCGTGTAAAAACGCTTCTCTGCATTCTACGTAGCATCGTTGAAACATTTCCGAGCCGACTGGAGTATCGTTGCACGTTGCCCAAAGAGACGCACGCACGCACGCACGTACAGGACGCACAGACGGACGGACTAACTGGTGAGTGAGTGTCGGTAGAGGACGACTTCGTGCCAGCGCGAGTGAAAGCTGAAGTAGCTGAGCAGCGCGACGATCAGGAAGACGAAGCCGACCAACGCCGCAAACAGCAGGAACTCAGTCGATACGAACAGCGACGTCATCCCGACGAAAAAATGTCACCCGCCGAGAAGATGTTGTAGTGAGCGATGGGAAGAAATTGATGCTTGTTCGCTGATCGGTTTCGTTTCGCAAATTGTCCGGCAGCAACGACGTTCGTTAGAATCCCTTTCACATGCTTTGTCCCTTGAGAGTGGTGTGCATTCTGAAAGAAAATTGCATGCTTGTGCAGACTGGTGGCCATCTCAAGCGGCTTTTACTGGTTACATGCACTGGCTGATTGTATGTTACGTACACACAAATCGTCATTTGCTGCGTGACTGGGAAAGCCTTTGTCTCTTGTAGGATTTATCATTACTTTCAAATTCGCAAATTGTGCTGGAGCTGGACACAAAGTAGACTGGGCGACTTCTGTGAGTAGGATTGTACATCAGTGCGACTAACGGAATCTCTGGCCATCCAGCAGTTGGGGACAAGGTAATTTGGAGAGCAGAGAGCTGACTCATGCCATTTGAGGACGTTCTGGGACGCAAAAAGGGACAGCTCGCCATTCAAATTGATTGTTTTTCAAGTGGAATGCGCTCTTCTTTACAAGATATTTGAACCATTTCTGAGAATACTAGTCTGCTACATAGTCCCAAAATTGCTCTGCCCAGGTTACAGGTACCAGGTTGTTCGTCTAATGATTGAGAACAGTTGATCGAATATTTTTAAATAGTCCGGAGAATCATTCCCGAGAAAACATTGCATCATTTAACCGAACCGTGCATGCTGCCAGCACACGCACGCACAGCCATGATGACGCGCCGTTGACAGAGTGACGTTGACACGCACCATCCAGGTGACGTGACTCAACTTATGTATCAGCACTCGTTAGAATCATGTTTGAACAGGGAGACGCGAATGAAGACACTTCGTCAAGCGTACAAGCACCGCGAGACAAGTACAAAGTACCTACAAGCATGTAGTAGCAAGGGCGGATCTAGGGGGGGGGGGGGGATCGCCCCCATAGCTGGGCGGATTGCGTGTGGGGCGGGCGGGTAGGCGAGGGGCGAAAGGTGGGTGGCAGGCGAGGGGCGATGGGCAAGCAAGTACCGTAAATCCTCCAATACAGCCCCCCCTCCAATAGTGCCCCCCCTCCAATAGTGCCCCCGGGTACGACAAGGTTGAAATAATAGAGCCCACCCCTCCAATAGTGCCCCCGGGGTTAAGGGGTATGTTGTGACATGTGCCTTTTATGGGCAAAAATATAGTGGTAGGGACATTTATATCGTGTATACACACTACTACTAACCAATAATAGTACGTTTCAGCAACTATTAGCGGTAAATCAACCATTAAATGTGGCAAAAGTGATCAAAATCATCGAAAAATCGGCAATTTTGACAGCGAAACTAGCATTACCATTCAAAATTTTTAGGTTGAAATAATAGAAGCCCCCCCTCCAATAGTGCCCCCCCTCCAATAGTGCCCCCGGGTAAGGAGAGGTTGAAAAAATAGTGCCCCGGGGGCACTATTGGAGGATTTACGGTAGGCGAGGGGCGAAGGGTGTGCAGTAGGTGATGCGAAGGGCAAGCGCGAGCTGGCCGACCAGGAAGGTTTTGCACATGCCTGTCAGATTAATGCAACCATACATGCAAAATTGTTGCCTGCGGCGCTGTGGTGGGCGACTGGGCATACAGGTCACTCTTGGACTAGGGAATCCTTTTGGGGCAGGACATAGGATTGCCTTAGGTTGAGTTTGACGCTACCATAAGCGAAATGTTTTTGCCTGTGGTTCTTTAGTGAACGCACAACTCACCCTTGGGCCAGGCAGTATTTTATTCTTTGCCAATTACAACCAAACCACATATTAGAGTCAATTCTAAGGGCGAATCAAATCCTGGCATTCTTAGAATGCCTTGAGAAACAGAAATGGCAAAATTATCGCCTGCGGCGCAGTTAATTTGGAAGAAAACCTCACACAACTTGTATAACTTTCAGAACGTATGTGGTGCCAAAACTAGAAAATTTTCAACTCCACAAACCCTGTTTTTTTCTACTTCTTTAGTTTTAGTTACCCAGGTATTTGTACTCCCTCCCCGAAATAAGAACCTGGCTCCCAAAATAGACGCCACTGCTAACCTAGGTGTAATGGTGGTCGGTCCGATACGATGGGCTGGACTGGGTTCGTTCGACCGCCTAGCCAAAAATTCCTAGATCCGCCCCTGTCTAGCGTGACAAACGAGTAGAACTTCTATGTTCTAGCTATTCTATGTTGCATCGTTGAAACATTTCTGAGGCGCCGTATCGACCGACTCGTGCTTGACCGTTAGTGAGTGTCAGTACAGGACGGCATGTCAATTGTTTCAAATACCGTGAACCCCATTATTAGCCACGCATATTTCGCCCCACCCCCCTATAATAACAGCTACTTACGGCCCAGGGGGGGGGGGGGCAAATTATAGGTTTACGGATTACCTACGTGCCTACCGTAAATCCCCAATAGTGCCCCCGGGGCACTATTCTTTCAACCTCTCCTTATCCGGGGGCACTATTATAGAGGGGGCACTATGGGGGGGGGGGCTTCTATACTTTCAACCTAAACATTTCTAATGCTGCACATTTCTTACTGTCAAAACTGCCGATTTTTCGGTGATTTTCATAACGTTTTCAACATTTAATGGTTGATTTACCGTTAATAGTTGCTAAAAGGTCTATTATTGGTTAGTAGTACTGTGTATACACGATATAAATGTACCTACCACTTTATTTTTGCCCATAAAAGGCACATGGCATAGGATACCCCTTACCCCCAGGGGCACTATTGGAGGGGGGGGGGGCTCTATACTTTCAGCCTTGCCGTACCCGGGGGCACTATTGGAGGTGGAGGCACTATTGGAGGGGGGCTTCTATTGGAGGATTTACGGTACGCATTTCCAATTGTCTACAGCTGCGGCGGAATCGCTGGACGGCGAGTGCCCTCAGTATCGTATACGTATGTACTCGCCAAGGCACGCACGGATGGCCCGAACGCAGGCTTTGGTGGGACCTGTCTAAAAACGGCGGACACCATCGGCTCCTGGGTACGTTGTTGTTGTTGTTGGAAGAGGGGGTACGCTTGTGGGCCGTCAATGGCCCATATTAGCATACCCATGACAATTTCTCCGCGTTGTTATGACACCGTGCGTGCCATGACAACGGTAATGGATGGTACCATGACAACTGCTAACGAACATCGAACAAGCTCGTTTCAAAAAGCGCTTCATTTGAATTGGTTGCCTTTCATTCGAAATTTCTGGGCTTCAGCACAGATTGGACCGGTGTACACTTCCTGGAATTCTTAAGCAGTTGCCAATTCCTTTGGAATCGGTGAAATCGCCGCACAAGCTTCAATGATACGACGCCCCGTTACTGTCTCTGTTGAAATCATTATGCACTGTTGTTGCATTGCAAAACGCTACACAACCTTGCTTTTGTCAGAAAAGACAAAAGTGCACATTGCAAATGCAAAAAGCCAGAATCTGAATCGAAACATGATGCGCGAAATGAAGGGAGAATTGCACGCTGTTGGAATTACACGAACGCAGACATTTTCTAACGTTGCCGCTTACCTCCGCTCTAATATGGGGGGGGGGGGGGTAAATTCGTCCACTGCCTAGCCAGCGTAGCCGAATGGGTGGCGGGACCGACGCCCGTACTGGCAATGGCGAACGCACTAACATGGCCTTAAATCTTGCTGGCTGCCAACATTTATTGAAAATTCTCGTAAAATTTCTATGAATTTTTTAGAATAAATCTAAAAAAGGTGTATCTCCAAATTGGTCCTAAAAATGCTCAAGAAAAATTTCGGCCCGATCCGTCAAGCCATAAAGGAAAACCGGTCCGTAATACGGACAGACGAATGGACAGTCGGACGGACAGACCATTACGAATTTTTGCGTCCGTATAAGAACTCGCCGCGCTGACGCGAGCGAAAAAAAGTAAATTAGTAGACTCTCAGTTGTTTAATGGTTACAAGGCAAAATTTGTTGCGGCGTTCCAACACTCATCTACAGTGTGTCGCACTACGGCAGAGACAGAGCCAGAGGTCGGGGTATAGGGCAGAAGGTAGAACAGACGACATACGATTCACAATACCGTAAATCCTCCAATAGTGCCTCCGGGGCACTATTGTTTCAATGTCTCTCAAGAGGGGGGCACTATTAATTTCGTCAGATTTTTGCGCAATTTTGCAGCAAAATTTAACATTAAAATGAGTTAAGAATAGGATTCACGCAGGTAGCCAGAATTTAAAAGTTTAATTAAAGTACGTGTATTGCACACATGATTACACACCATGCATGCACTTTTAATGCAACTGGGTAGCATTCAAAATTTGATTCTGGCGCGAATTTAAAATTGACTTACCCCCGGGGGGCACTATTGAGGGGGGCTTCTATTGGAGGATTTACGGTATGCGAGATGCGTTTGCACATGAAGAGTATGCGATACATACAAACAAACAACAACAAACAACAAACAAACAAACAAACAAACAAACAAACAACAACAACAAACAGAAGTGGGGTGTTGTTGGGTGTCCCAACAAACAGAAGATCACCAGAGCTGTGTGTTAATGGGCAACGATTTGAACTGGAGAGCGGCTTTGATGCCTCTCTTGATTTCACGCTGACGCTTGAGGTAGATGAGGACGTTCAGCAATGGATTCACGTTGTTCGAGATCCACGCCAGCATCTCCCAGTCAAAGCCACCCCAACGCAGCCATGCGCCCTTGCCCGAGAGGTAAACCAGCTGGAATGAACCTCACTGTGCGCTGTCGCACTGCGCAGCAGTGTGACTGACACGGGGCAATTGCTTCGCACACCTCAACCAAGACAAGCGGTGTGACGGAGAGCAAGAGCGTGAAGAGGCAGGCGATGCCGAGCGAGACCGTCAGGCGGCGCTGCTCTTTGAGCTGTCGTTTCACAGCCTCGGATTCTCCTCGACTGCTAGAGCTGTTCGCCGCCCAACTCGTCTCCTCCTGCGGATGGACTATCGAAAAATGCAAAAACACCGCGACCGAGTTGCAACCGCAGTGCGCGCGCACCTTTCGTCGCCGAGCTTCCCTTCTCACGTAGACAATCATGAGCAAGGCATAGACTACGACGCTCGCCACTGAGAAGCCTAGCCTGGCATACGTGTAGATCTCTCGAATGGTCTTGCTCACCAGTCCAGACCTCCAGCACTGCTAAAACGTCAGGCGTTTGCGGCGCGCACGAAACGTTCGGTGCGTGGAAAGGACGGGGGCGCACGGGTTGTTGCATTGCTCCCAGTGTCGCTTTGTGCCAAGCCACGGCGATGCCGGCAGCGGCCAACGCGACCGCGCTGCCCATGGCTGGACCACAGAGGAGCAGCGTGTAGCCCTGACCCAGGTTCAGGTAGCGCACTGGGAAGACGACGGCCACGAAGCGGTCCACGCTGACCACCAGCAGCATTATGGGTGCACCGTAGTCCGCTAGCATCCAGCCCTTAAGAAGTGTTTTTTTTTTGCTCTTTTAAACTTCTTAAAACTTTATTTTTGACGACAACCACCTGACACAGCACAATGGCCGTCAGCTAGACCACAAGATAACAGGGCGGCGCCGTATACATAGCATGTGCGTTGTTCTGTCGCGAGGCAAGGTGGGCCCCCACCTGGCACTGATTTTAGGCCGAAGCCACGGTACAGCCAGAAACCGGAGCAATTGTGGTTTAAACCCCTTGCCCAAGGGGGTAGCCGTGCTTTTCGCCCAGCAAGGAATCGAACCCCCGGCCTCGCGGTCAGGAATCCAACGCCTTACGGACTACGCCACAGCCCCACACGCTCGGACTAGCCATGTCCACACAAACGCGTTCATATACAGTAGTATTGCACTGACGACGGTGCAACTCAAGAATAGAAAAATCCGTGCAACGTGCCTTCCTTCGTTCAGAGAACGTTAAAATAGGCGACATCAAACGTGATTTCTTTCACTGATTGCTGTCCCATACGCATCTGCTTCTACATGGCACGGACCCGCGTTTTCGGATGCAAGTGCATGCACCTAGGTATTATAATGTACCTACGTTATGAACTGCATGTATAGTTTAAGGAGCATTGAAGTAGTGTTGGACCGTTGATTACTCACCAGCACAAAAGGCTGCATCAAGCAGGCGCTGGTGGGCACGGGGACATGCTGGCGTCCGCGGTAGATGTCGTAGAGGCGCTGGCGCGACGCGTCGACGTAGCAGAAGCCGTAGAGAGCGTCCATCGCCGCCAGCAGAGCCATCACCACGTACGTCTGAGAACCGCGAGCAGGCTCTTTCGTCAGACGACGTACGATTCCACCTGCCGCTACAGTGCACCTTTTCCATGCGTAGGGCCGCGTGAAAAAGCACGGCCCAGCAGACTGGAAAGTTCATGCCGAGCATGAGGGCGCCCTGCAGCAGGTGGATCACGTTCAGAGCAAACCTTCCGTCAAGATACCAGGCGGCAGCTTCCGCGGTCACGGTCGAGTTCTGCTCCATCTGCGACGACAAGACGACTAAGCATATACATTGTGTACCATGCGTTTGCATGTAAAGTCGTATTGGCTTCAGTGCTTAGCATGAAACGAAACACCCTGCTTTTCAAACAAGCTCGTTTCAAAAAGCCCTTCATTTGAATTTGTTGCCTTTCATTCGAAACATCCGTGCTTCGGCACAGATTGGACCGGTGTACACTTCCTGGAAGTCTTTAGCAGTACCGATTCCTTTGGAATCGGTGAAATCGCCGCACAAGCTTCAATGATACGACGCCCCGTTGTCCATTGCAAAATGCACTGTTGTTGCATTGCAAAATATTAATATTTTTAATATTTTGTTTTCATAATTTCAAAAAAGGTGTACAATCTCCAAATTCGTCCTAAGAATGCTCAAAAAAATTTCGGCCGATTCGTCAAGCCATAAAGGTGAACCGGTCGGTTACGGACGAACGAGCAGACCATTACGAAATTTATCGTCCGTTTATGAACTCGCCACGCTGACGCGTGGCGAAAAAAAAGAGAAACTGACGTGAGAAATCAGGCAAAGAGAAGTTGTACAAGGGTAAGCATCACTACGGTACAACACGGATTTTACTTCTAGCTGGACAAATGCCTGTGGCCGAACGTTCAATGTTCTTGCAGTTGCTCACCAAGAATATTTCTCAGAAGCTCTCACAACTTGAAGAGCGCCGCCAATTTCGCAGGGCATATACGACTGTCTGAGAAGTGCTTGGCAACGCTCAATAATTTGTACCGCGCAATGTACCTAGAATCAACCTGGCTAACACGCCCACGACCTATTGTGTCCAACCTTCGATCTCGATCAATTGGGTCTAGGGGGGTTAGCGGGAACTGTGGACGGGTGGCCTGTTTTTTTGTGGAGTCAAAAGGTCGCGCTGCCTAGCGACAGCAGCCGATCGATTCAACGTCCACCTCCACGCCCACGTCAGCGCTTGTGGCGTGAGCAAGCAGAGGGCCGTGCAATGAAAAGAATCAACGAAATCAACGAGAATGAGTTTGCACACGACGCCTAGCTGTAGAAATAGATGAGAACGTTACGATCAAACGTCGGAAGCTTGTGGTGGCCAATGCTGTAGTCTAGCGCCTTTGTCTGTAGCGTCTTCGTCTCTAGCGCCTTCGTCGTGTCACGGTAATGATAGGGGAGGGGCTAATAAACTCAAAGTGGTCTTAAGAGGTTGTATAATTACTAGCCGCTTCAATTCAAGACTCCTGGCAAAGTGCTCTGAAGTGGTTCAATATCAACATTTTCATGTCCTCTGTGATGACTCATCATCAATGCAATGTGTCATAAAATCATGCTGCGAATGCTCAGTTGAAAAGCAACAATGACGAATCTGTAAAGTGCTGCAGCAAGAGCTAAAGGAAGTCAACCAATACAACCACTTCTGCAATACAGGAAAAGTTTACCTTTTTTGTTGTAACGCTTTATTCTTGCGTCATTACATCTCCAGTCACTACATTCGATAGTAAAAATTTGCCACTATACCATCTTTAGCAGACACCATAAACCCCATACCAGTGGTGGTAGGCTAATTGTTTTAATAAGCCCTTCAGAGCCAGCTAGGTAATAATAATTGGCTTTTTGTAATCTGCATGGTTGCTCGCATATGTTTATGCATCTTGATCTGCAGGCGCAGTGATGCAGCTTCCCGATCGGCTTGTGCACGCGCCGCTGACTGCTCGGTAGGCTGCTATAAATAATTGCACCGCTCAACATTTGAGCGCCATTGAGAAACCAAATAATACGTTTCTTCTGAAGCTCCTTGACCGCTCTGTAGAACTCGTCGAAATTTGTGAACGGCCTCTCTTCCTCTTGGAGCGACTTGCCAAAGCGGCGCTCTCATCCTGCCTGCTTGTGCAAGGCCTTTGCACCTGCTCTAAGCTACGATCGCGGTCCGACGCTTCCGATTCCATTCCAGCGCGCCATGGGCGGGCGTTTTTCGGCGGGCTTGGGGTTTGAGTCTTCCATACGTCGTTTTTTGGCAAAACACAATTGTTGCGTCCGCGTCCGCTGCGTCCGAAACCTAAGCGAAGCCTAAGCCTAAGCGAAGCCTAAGCCTAAGCCAAAGCCAAAGCCTAAACATGGACTGGACTAAAGCAAAATCTGGACTAAGCCTAAGCAAAGCCTAAAATTAAGAAAGTGTTCATCGGACGCAGCGGACGCAGACGCATCAATTGTTTTCAGCCGTTTTCAACACAAAAAAAAAACTAAAAACAACGCACCACAAAAACGCTAACACTAAAGCATGATCACACCCCACCCTCAGGCTTAGGCTTAGGCCCAGGCTTAGGCTATTATACGCTTAGGCATACACGCGTGTGCGTGCGTGCGCGCGCGCGAGTCCGTGCATGCGTGCGCGGGTCCGTCCATGCGTGTCTGTGCGTGCATGTGTGCGTGCGTGTGCGCGCGTGCGTGCGTGCGTGTGCGCGAGTGCTTGCATGCATGTGCATGCGTGTGCGTGCATGCGTGCGCGTTTGCATAGGTACCGTAAATCCTCCAATAGTGCCCCCGGGGCACTATTTTTTCAACCTCTCCTTACCCGGGGGCACTATTGGAGAGGGGGGCACTATTGGAGGGGGGGGCTTCTATTATTTCAACCTAAAAATTTTGAATGGTAATGCTAGTTTCGCTGTCAAAATTGCCGATTTTTCGGTGATTTTGATCACTTTTGCCACATTTAATGGTTAATTTACCGTTAATAGTTGCTGAAACGTACTATTATTGGTTAGCAGTAGTGTGTATACACGATGTAAATGTACCTACCACTATATTTTTGCCCATAAAAGGCACATGGCACAACATACCCCTTACCCCAGGGGGCACTATTGGAGGGGGGGGGCTCTATTATTTCAACCTTGCCATACCCGGGGGCACTATTGGAGGGGGGGGGGGGGCTCTATTATTTCAACCTTGCCAGACCCGGGGGCACTATGGGAGGGGGAGGCACTATTGGAGGGGGGGGGGGCGTCTATTGGAGGATCTACGGTATGTATGTACATATTTTAACCTCAACTTGAAACATGCAACAACTTGCAACATTTACAATTTGCATATTCAATGTCTCATATCTTGCGATTACGGTATCTCACAGGAAAACGAATGTGATATTCGTGATCAGCATGGTCGATTACGTATGTCCCAAACAGATTTGACACTGAATTCTCAAATTCAATAAAACACATGTGCGCAATTTGCATATCCCCCGGATTACGGTAGCTACGGAAAATCCAGCTACTGTATGATGGTGAAATGTGCCAAGCCAGCTGCTCACAAAATTTCAGCTCAATGAATTCAGCACAACTCTCTGCGCTGCATTGCCGACAGACAAACATTGTGCTTCAGTAATATAACCAGAGCCCTGGAGGTGAGCGTTTGAGATTGTCCACCATGCTTGCATTGAATTCATAATGTCAATGTTGAGAGGATTTGTCTGATATGCAACATGCCATACTTTGGTGAACCATGTATGTACATTGTCTGTTGGTTACAGTAGGACATTTGTACAGACACACATGGAACAGCAAATGTTCAATAGCCCATCACATAAACCCCTCATAGAAGCCTTACAGTTTGTTAGCTCCTATCTTCTAAAGTTTTGACATACAGGTACTTGTAGGCCTTGGGATACTAGCAGACTTGGATTGTAATGCATGGCATCGCACCCTGGTTACAGTAAGACATCTACACAATGTTGCAAGGCAAACTGAGGACAAAGTACTGTAGGTTGTTTACATAGGTAGGCAACTTTGCTAGGCAGACTATAGGCTTGTTGGCTTAATGCTTTTCAATCAGTGGCATAAGACCCAAGAATTGCCTAGGTTTGTGATTGCTGAGTAGGCCATGTGTCGAGAGGATTTGTCTGATATGCAACATGCTATACTTTGGTGCACCATGTATGTACATTGTCCCTTGGTTACAGTAGCATATTTGTACAGACACACATGGAACATTAAAAGTTCAATAGCCCCT
>JASAMY010001811.1:0-34509 GCA_030248085.1 Paralinhomoeus sp. GSCO2_6 | reverse complement strand
ATCTGCTGCAGCAACATGACCGCGCGCATTGTCTCTGCTTCTTTTACATACCGAGAAGGCGACGCTTTTACCGGTCTTCTGGCACTGTCAACACGACATGGAGCAACAACAGGTCCAAAGCAGCGCGCGCGCCGTCTACAAACCACTTCAAAAGATGGGTACATTGGCAGGCGGACAGCGAAGTACAGGAAGCCAAAAGAAGGAAGTCGGCGGGCAGTCTGATGAGTAATCAGGGTGTACGCGTCAGCGTACAACCCTAATATGTTAAAAACTAATTGATGAGGTAAAGGGATTCTTTCACTCAGGCGGTTCTTTTTCTCTCCCTACGACACATCCGTGTTTATTGCTGCACTGCAATTCAAAAAGTCTTCTCTGTCCGTCATGCCGTCCTGGTTCACCGTGATGGACGTGGCCATGGGCGTGGTGGCGTTGGCCTCGACCGTCGTCTACGTCATGCTGCTCGTCGTGCTCGTGCAGAAGCGGCGGCAGCCGCCACTCAACAGCGCCTTTTTCCAGCTGTCAAGCGACGTCCTGGCCACAGTGACACATGGGTTCAGCAGTTCTACCAGTTGTTGAACTCGAGCAATTCCACGGACTACTGTACATGTGTAGTGCATAGTGTGAAATTGTGTGATGACAAAAAGCAAAAAAAAAACACCTAGTAGAAGGATAAGAGACGTCTCGTGCTGGCCATCTTCTTGGGAGTGAGCGACGTGGTGTCGCTGGCGCTGCTCTACTTTGCGCACCGGCCGCCTCAGGTAGGTACTGTACATAGAGGTCTGGGCTGGGTCACTTCTGCCACTGCTATGAGTTGCGCCTGCAACAGTTCTGTTGTTAAATGAAGTCTAATCACATAGAGAACACATGGAAGCACGTGTTTGTTGTTTGTTGGCACTCAGGAGTGGGAGCATGCGCACGTGAATTCATGTTGCGATTCTTGCAGTAGTGCTGAGTCTATCGCTAGGACACACGCTGTACAAACGTGGCACTGCATGAAGAAAAGAACGGGCCTTACACTGCTTTTCCTCCAGTGGGGCCTTGTCTCTTCCCAACGGACCGCAGCAGCCGATCGCCAGCTTCGTCATCTGCGTTACCATGATGAATATGACCATCCAAAATGTCTCCGTCGCCTGCATCGCGTTCAACCGCTTCGTCACCATCGCACGCCCAGACTGGGTAGAAAAGGTGCGTCGTAATGAAAAGACAATGGTGCATCGTTGACAAATTCTTATAAAACATTTGTGTAGCTCTTCACTCGACGCAACGTCAAAATGATCATGACGATGTGCGTGGCCAGCTCCTTCTACTGCGTCCCATTCGTCTACATTTACCTGAAACCCATCTACGACTTTGGCCCGCGCAATGAGACCGCTCAGGTGGATTCACCGGGCAAACTGGTAAGACCCTCTCAGTCTCAGAACCTTTGATTCATTCCATTGATTCTAACACTGGGGCGTACTGGAATGCAGTCTGCGGTTGCAGCACGTGATGCACATTACGCTGATGTCGATGATCATTGTCTGCTGCGCGGTGTCGAGCGTCTGAATCTTGGGGCGAGCGTCTCGCTCGTCAGACAGCAACGAGCACTCCAACTACCGCAACTCAGCCAGGCGCAGCTCGACCGCCAGAAGAGTCAGGCAATCGAGGTGAGCAGCTACATACTATACTGCATCTGCATGCACGTGTACAACAAGCGACTAGTTCATTTTGTTAATTTCTAGCGAGCGCGCGTGCGTGCATGCGTGCGTGCATGCATGCGTGTGTGTGTGCTGCGTGCGTGCGTGCCTGCTCGTGCGTGCGTGTGTGCGTGCCTGCGTGCGTGCGTGCCTGCGGTCGTGCGTGCGTGCGGCGGCGGCCGCGGTCGGCGGCGGCGGCTGCGTGCGGCGGGCGTGCTCGCGCGCGCGTGTGCGTCCGTGCGTGCGCGCGCGCGCGGGGGCGCGCGTGCGCGTGCGTGCGTGCGTGCGTGCGTGCGTGCGTGCGTGCGTGCGTGCGTGCCTGCGTGCGTGCGTGCGCGCGCGTGCGTGCGTGCGTGCGTGCGTGCGTGCGTGCGTGCGTGCGTGCGTGCGTGCGTGCGTGCCTGCGTGCTACCTGGACCAATTCATTCAGCGCCGTCTGGCCATCTGCGTCTTCGTCATCTTCATAGGACAGCTGATGCTGGCGCTGCTCTACAGCACTGTCTTCTATCTGCCTCAATACTACACACAACTCTACAGGATCTGACGAGCTGTACTCTCGTCCTTATCCTCTCCCAAACTCGCCCCCTTTTGCTGTTAAGCCCTTTGCATGTATCCACGGTGTGACCCGGGCAGCCAATAACAGAGAGCATATGAGCAAACTTTCATACAATTGCTTAAGAAAAGTGTTTCTTTCCAAAACACGGTATCACTAGTTTTCAACTTTTTGGAAATAATTCTATGATAATTTTTGGTATACCTCCCTTGCTGGCAACGGCCTATTCCTTTTGCTCCTTCAATGCGCCGGTCAGTTTAAAACACTCAGTATTGTGCGAGTGCGTGTCTTTGGGGGACTTGATGTGTTGCGCGGACAAATGGCGAGTGCGCCGTCTCAGGAACTTTGCGATGGACTTGTTCTGCTACATCAACCCATACTCCATGCTGCTCATGTCGACCGAGGCGCGCAAGGCCTTCCTCGACACCTACGGCTGCGGCAGGTTTGTCAAGAAGACCAACGAGGTCGCTGCGTCCATTCACGTGACCAGCACGGCGGCTGCTGGGGCGGGCGCGCCGACAGCGCGCAACTAGAGCTTCGTCGACCGTTTGCGATCAGTGTCCGTCTTGGTCTGTACAATTAGGAGTGTACCTCCCTCCCTGCTTCAACTGTGCCAAGCCAATCATCATTTATTTAGTTCAATATTTTCACACAACAGATCCGACTCTCTTCATCCTTCTCCAAGCTTTTCCTTGTGCGTCATGCTGTTTGTGCCGTTCTGCGGGATGTTGATGCAGAGAAGTTTGAAAAAACCAGAAAACTTCTCCCCTCAATAAAGATCACTTCGAGCCCATTCGTGCAGGAGAACACTTTCGCTTGCCGTTTGTCAAATCCAAGACGCTGCATTGCACTCGAACCGATCCGCGGGATAGAATCCCGCTACAAAACCTGCACACATTTCGCCCTGCACGCACTTCACATCTCACAAAACTCCAACGAACGCAGGACAAGTTTTGCTGAAATTCTTTCCATAGAGTGGACAGAGAGTGGTGTTTGTGCAGTAGACTTGATTTTTGACTTGAAGAATCCTGCACATCGTTCGTGGGTGCTGCTGAGAAGTCGAGCGGGTTCTAGCTGTGGAGGGTAGTCGGAGCGGGCCACGGTTGCACTGCTGCTGTCGCTTGTACCGGCTGCGCGGCTTCGCGCGCCCGCCATCACGATCGATGGCTGTTTTCTTTTTCGCCATCATCGCAGCGTTCTCGCGTGCCTTCTCTTCAGCGTGCATCAGCTCTAGCACACCAGACAATTCGACCGTCTCGAGCCCCAGCAGGTGTGTCTGGGTCCCGCGGTTTGCACAGATTTGTGGAATAGGAGGCGTGCGAGTGTGGTGTAGTGGTTAGTATCCAGGCCCGGAAGCCCTGAGACCTGGGTTCGAATCCCAGCACCTGCAATCGCCTTTTTTCCACAACTCTTCAATTGCAGCAGCCGCAGACCATCCGGATGGCGATCTGCTTGTCATCCGCTTCTCCAAAGTTGCAGTCGGACGCCAGGCTGCACAGTGCCGTCAGGAACTCTTCAGTCAACTTGTGGTTCGTCTGGTCGCGCCGATACAACTCAAGGAAGCCGCCACTTCGTTCAGCGGCGGATTACGGGTGGAATTGCCTTGCTTGGCGGCGCCGGAGAAACGCGAGAAAGACGCCGTGTCGATCTCGTCTGATACGGGGTTGGCGTCGAAAGTGAGAGGATCCTTCGGAGCCGAACAGCATGAACAGGATAGTAGTTATTCCTGTGTCCGTCCGTCAACTGCTCACTGGGCGGTCTGCCGTAGTCGAGCAAGAAAAATCCTGAAACATCGAGCGCGCCAGCTGTTTAGTGTGCCGTCCAGTCCGCGTGTGGACGTGGGCTAGGCTGTTCAGCGTGCCGTCCAGTCCAATTGGAATGCTGAAACTGATAAGAGTTCGGTACAGGTAGACCTGAAACGCTAAAAAATAATACAAGCAGACAATAAATGCTAAAAATTAAACAATATGTAAATAATATTATCAATTGATATAAAGCACCGACACAAAAATTTTATATAAACAATAATAATGTTTAAAAGCCTTTGCTGGAGAGACAGGATAAACAATGTCGCACCAAGATAACAAAGCTCTCGTCACATGGTGCACATGGTTCACATGAAAAAAGTTTTCCTTATTTGTGGTGTCAGTTAAAAAACGCACACACATAGAAACCGTACACGTTAAAAACCGCACACCTTAGGAGGTTGCTTTGGCTTAGGGTTTGTTTAGGTTTAGGCTCAAGCTTAGACCTAGAACTTGCCTAGGCTTAGGCCTTGCTTAGGCTTAGGCATCGAATTAAGCAGTTTTGCATAGGCTTAGCCTCAGGCTTCCACCAAGGCTTTTACTGAAGCGTAGGGAGTTAAGCTTTGGTTTAGGCTTGCGTTTAGGCTTTGAATTACGCCTAGGCCTAGGCTCATGCTTAGATCTTTGCTTGAACTTATGGTCAGGTTTTGACAAAATGCTGCACAAGAGCATTCATCGCATTGTTGTTGTAAACGGCATTGTTGTTAAAACAGCTAAACTATACTGTTAAAACAGTATATCCAGATAATTTATAAGAATTGTTGAGATATTTGAGAAGTTGAGATCCAGGGGATTCTGTTGAGATCAAAATTTTCCGTTGAGATCGGCAAACGTTTTGCATCGAAGCAGACCACGAGCATACGCTCAGAACAAGACTTCAAATCTAGCAATTTGTTGCCGGCTCTTCAAAACGAGCTGCCTTCTTCTCAAAGCGAACTTTTAATAAAAAACGGCTGAGTGCTGGGTTGCCTGTCCGTCCATTTCAAAAAAGCGGTTGGGGCTTTCACTAACTCCCCGAAGGGAGGCACCTGGCCCAGCTGGTTGAGCGTTTCCGCTTTTACCAGTGTGCCCTGCTGCCGTCAGGTGTCAACTGACCGCACAACATCACCCATGTGGGTGAAATTGTGCAGCCAGCTGGCAGCAGGTACACGACAGTTTCCAAAGGGCGCGGGCTCTAGGCCACGACCAGCCCTATTGGTCACTGCCATGCACATTTTAAAAAAGCGGTTGGGGCTTTCACCCACTCCCGAAGGGAGGCATTGCTGGAGAAACACTTTGCGGAACTTGTCCCGAGGTGGCCTTCCTTCCGGGCAGTAGGTAAGAGTAAAAGCGAAAGTGCATGTCTTCTCCTATTTCGAAATTCAGCCCAACACATGCATTCAGCCCAAAGCCCAAAGCCGGCTTTCAGGTCCTGGGATCTCGGTATCTGCCCATTTAGTTTGACTGGTTCAAGGATATTTCACAGATTCCGATGCTGGGCAACATTCGGAGAAGCCTCCCGCCCGCCGACGACGTCCATGGTGACTGGCGCTGCCACTGTCCTGCTGCTCTTGGTTCATCGCGGCCCAGCTGTGACGCACCAGTTGTTCAGGATTGCGAGACGAGAGGAGTGCTGGCCGCCCTGCTCAGAGACGAGGCGGAGGTGCGCGTCAACGAGCGCCTCCTGCCTGAGGCGCGACTTCACCGACCGCCTGCACGCGCGCCAGCACGCCGAGCGGAGGCGCCAGCAACAGGCCACAGCGCTCAACCACGTCGCCCACAGGACGGTTGCGTCCGCCTCGGCAAGTGCAGCTGGCATGCACAAAGTCTAAGTCTAAGCCTAAGCCTAAGACAGTCTTAGCAAACAATATCATTTCGGTGTGCACCTCTCCACAGCCCCTCCCAAAGAGGGTCTGCCTGGGAGTGGGAGCCCAAAGAGGAAAAAGCCCTTCCAGTTCCAGTTCGGAAAAATGTTTTCGCGGGAGCCACGGGAGCCAGCTATTAGTAAAACCGAATCTCAAATTCCGAATTCTTACTTTGAACATGTTATGGTACATCCCAAAAAAGTTAAGGACGAAAAGTTAACGACAAAATGTCGCACCATAGTAATAGCTTGCGACAAAAAGTTAGCGACACCGCGTTCGCTGTCCCATGAAATTTTCTTAATTTTAGGCTTTGCTTAGGCTTAGTCCAGATTTTGCTTAGGCTTAGGCTTATGTTTAGGCTTAGGCTTAGGCTCTGCTTAGGCTTAGTCCAGACCTTGCTTAGGCTTAGACTTATGTCTAGGCTTAGGCTTTGCTTAGGCTTAGTCCAGACTTTGCTTAGGCTTAGGCTTTGCTTAGGCTTAGGCTTAGACTTCGCTTAATTAGCAAAATTTTGGTTTAAAGTTCGGTTTAAGAAGCAGGAATTCGAAATTCGGTTTTACTAATAGTCTGGCTCCCGTGGCTCCCGTGGCTCCCGCGAAAACATTTTCCCTCCAGTTCGGTTTTTCGGGAAAACACTTTCCAGGTGGAACCGCCAGGGGAACCGCCAGGTGGAACCCTATTCGGGGGAGACAGCGGGGAAGTGCGCACCGAAATAATATTATTCTTTAAATTAGGCTTTGCTTAGACTTAGGCTCACGTGCACACACGAGCGTGCTTGCAGGCCGTGCCTGCGTGCGGGCGTGTGGGCATGCGTTCTTGCATGCTCCGCTCCGCATGCATGCATGCGTAGTAACCGTGCTTGGAATAACAAGAACGATGAGCGTGTTTGACCGTCTACCTCCCAAGCAGGCTCGCGGTTCGGCTAGCAAAGGTTTGTTCGACGATTGTGTCATGCGGACGAACAAGGCAGACATAAGGTTCCTACTAGCAGTCGCTACTTCAGAATTCTGGCGGGCTTTCTTCCGGTCGGCCAATATTGCGTCGAAACAGTGCGCGACGCACGCAGATGCGTTTGTAACGAACCGGTTCAAGCGAGAGCTGCTGCCCGAACTGTCGCGGGACATTCTCAAAGAGATGGGTGTCACGGCGGTCGGAGACGCCGTCGCCATACTGAAAAAGGCGCGCGATCTGGTTGAGAGGTCTTCGGCGCCAGACGAGGACGCAGACAATGACGAGGAAAGTGGCGAGAGCGTGGAAAAAGAGTCGTCTCCCGACGACGACGATGAGGAATGCCTGGGCGATGACGCCAACCATAAAGCAAAGGTCCCCTTACAATCTGCGCTGGCCGAAAAACAGTCCAACAATCTTCTCGTCGAGCGACGCTCCGTTCCAATGCCGGTACATTGACATTGAGGAAACTCACGTTGTGCCTCATCGTGTTTAAATCGCTGCCTGCGTGTGTCATGTATTTTTCTTATTTGTTTATGTGTACTGGATTTGCTTTGCAGTCGCAGTCGTCAGAGCAGCTGTTGTCGTCAACGGTTGGGGATCGGTGAAGAAGCGGCGTTGGGCCTCGACGAAGGCCGGTGTCGGTGTCGCTTCTGGATCGCGCGCGACTTCGCCAAGGAAGTCGGCAGCTTCTGCTTCTTCCTCCTCTTCCGTCTCCTCTTCGAAGGCGCGAAAAGACGCATTGAGCCTCCTCCGCCTTCAGCTGCTGCTGCTCCTGTCGAATTGCCGCCCTTGCCGACTCGGTCGGTGTCTCTCTTCTTGCGCCCTTCGCACGCTTGCTAGTCAGTCTCGGTCTGCCTTCTTAGGGTTCGTGCCGTGCCCGACGCGGGCGAGCCTTACGTCGTGAAGATGCCCTCCGGTAGTACAAGCAAGAGTCGACGGCTGCTCGCGCAGGCGGCCACGCTCGCCAACCAAAGTACACGACCCCCGCTCTCGACACGGCTCTTACAGTTTGCGTGAACGTACTGCTTCCCTTCCCTCAGCGGCGCGCCACAAGGCGGCTCTGGCGGCCGTGCGTCTCAACGCGATCCAACTGCGGGCTCCCCTCCGACCGTCGGCAGCGCCCCCCTCGCATTTGTCGTCCGAGAGCTCGGTCTTCGCCAGGCTCGGCAGAGGCGCCGAAAAAGACGGCCATTCCAATAAAGACGTCGCTGTCAAGCGCAAGCGAATCTCTTTCCATCTGAGCCAGACGGACGGTAGGCTTTCGGTCCGAGTCCGTGGTGTCGGTTGAGCATCAACCTGTTTGTGCCTCAGACCGCGTCTCCTCGTCGACGGACGCGCAGCAAGGTCGTCTGCACTCGGACAAGCTTCGTCTCGTTGCCCCTTCCGCCCAGAGCCAGCAACCGCCAAGCCCGCTAGCCGGTCGGCAGTGGGCGGCCTCAGTCGCAGCGTCTCCGCTGGCGACGTCTCATCCACGCAAGTCACCGAGCACGCGGTACTTCGAATGTCAGCTCACTCGCAAGTGTTGGTTGCAACTACAATACAGGTATTGTTGCAGCTGAAACGCAACACGACAACCACTGGACTGACGACGAAGCAAACGCTCCCTATGGCCGGAGGCGTCTTCTCCAGGCTGCGATTTTGAACTGTTGATCTGAACTGAATGCGCTTTATACTGCAGTCGACTTGACTTAACAGTTAACAGTTATGAAAAGTATCTGTTCTTATCCTTTTGTGCGTCGTCAGAGAATTTCTTGCACCTGCTGAGTGCTGTTGACTGTGCGTGGCGAATAAATGGTTGCGGTGCCTTCCATTGTCCCGCTCGCGAGATTTTACGTCATTCTTCAGTAGGCTGTTGGGCTTCCCTGCAAGCTGCACGCGTCTGCTGTGCTGGAAAACGTCAGCTTGTCACACCGCGAAAAAGTGCGATTCAATTTTGGCATGTTTCTCTAGGCTCACCTCAGTAGAACAACGTTGAATTAGTTGGCGCGCGTGGAGTGCTAGTCAATTATGGACCCTGTTGTCGTGGTATTCGTGTTTTTCTTTTTCTTGTTTTTAGGCATGCGCCTTGAGTCATCATGCGTGCGCGGGTTCAGTTTGTCGGATTAGATCACACGCAGCTGTTTGTCAGCCATTCGTTTACAAGCGAACAAAACTCCGAACAGCGGCCATTTTCGAAACAGTGCGCGAAAACGGCGGGGAAAACACTAGGGGAAAAAGCACGCACGAGCATGCAAGAACGCATGCCCACACGCCCGCACGCAGGCACGGCCTGCAAGCACGCTCGTGTGTGCACGTGAGCCTAAGTCTAAGCAAATGAAGAGTTGTGGAAAAAAGGCGATTGCAGTGCTGGGATTCGAACCCAGGTCTCAGGGTTTCCGGGCCTGGATGCTAACCACTACACCACACTCACACGCCTCCTATTCCACAAATCACGCATCATAAGCCAGGAGAAACGGCAGAGCCGGCATTGCCTGGCGTCAAACACCGCCCACCTGGATGTAACAATTGAAGAGTTGTGGAAAAAAGGCGATTGCGGTGCTGGGATTCGAACCCAGGTCTCAGGGTTTCCAGGCCTGGATGCTAACCACTACACCACACTCACACGCCTCCTATTCCACAAATCACGCATGATAAGCCAGGAGAAACGGCGGAGCCGGCAGTGAAACCGCCCCCCTTGTTCTCCCCCGGCGGTTCTGGCCTAGGCCAAACCGCCGGGGCGGTCTAGCCTAGGCCAGAACCGCCCCCTTACATGGAAATCGCCCCCTCCCCCCTACTACGTCGGTCACTCAATCGCCGACCCCAACAATCAGTGTCGCGGCAGCGTCAACCCTAATTTGAGCACTTCCTCAATGCGGTTTGTTATTCAGTCGCTTATAACTCTTCATTGCCTGAACGGATTGTGGCGAATGATAGCTCAAAAGAACCACCTTCTAGACCGGAATCAAGAGCCGTCCCGCGTTTTGGTACTGAACGCGTTAAGACAAATTGTACAAAAATGTTCCCAAAAAGTGGTGTTTTTTTCATGTTCTGCACACACTTTTAGGGTCGCGCTCTGGAACGCTACTTTATTGGACGAAACTTGGCGTGAGCACGTAGTTATGATGGCAATTTTGTGCCCCAAGGTAAATTATCTAGGTGCTTCGGATCTATAGTTATGGCCATTTGGTCATTTTTCGAAACATAGTCGTTTTTTTGCCAAAACCCGACCAGAGTAAAGTCGAAAAAAAGCCGAGTAAGCCCCCAAATGTTTTTTATTTTCGTGAACAGCTTTACAAAGAATGTCTGGGCGCTTGCAGATATTTGAAATTCTCACCACATAATGAGATATTGGCAACCAAAATTTCGCAAATCCGACCAAAAAAAGTTTGTCACCTATAGGCGCTTCAACCGTTCGTGACACCGCTGTGCTGTAATGACAAAAGTTAATCGTCCAGACTTGAATAGTTACTTTCGACAAATGGGAGCGCTCCGATGCCGTGTCTCTGTCAGCCCTCTTCGAAAGGCCATTTTTTAGGTGTTTTGTTCCAAAAGTTTGTTAGCTATAGACGCTTCAACCGTTCGTCGCAGAGCTGTGCTGTAATGATGAGTTTATTGTGCCTCTCCTGCAGCCGTATTCTTCGTTGCGTCTCTCGCGTGCTGCCGCTGCTCTGGCTCATCTTCTGCAGGCAGTCCACTCCTCCTCCTCTTCGAGATGATCGTGTCGAACGATCTTCTCAACCTTCATCTTGTGTCCTCATCGCCATCAGTGCATCAGTCCTCAGTCGCCATCAGCGCCACCATCCACAACGTGGTCTGGAACTCGCGCGACGGTCGTTTCTCGGTCGCAGCGCGCTTCGCGACATCCAGGACAAACAGCAGGGAGTTGCCGAGCTCAGCACGATGATCGCCATCGCCTGATTCTCCTTGGTCTGCCAGGCGGCTAGTCAGCGTCTCGTCAGGTCGCAGCTCTCTCCGCTGACGACGCCTCACAGCCCCTTCCATCAACTAGACGCGCAGCTTCCTCCACTGCGCCCAGCAGTCCATCGTCAGCTTGTCGATCGGGAGTCGGTCGGCGGCAGCCATTCTTCTGCAGGCTCCGCTACCCAACGGCTATTTCTCAGCTGCTCCTACAACACTCCACGACAGCACGGACGCCTACCTTACTGTGAACTAATGTACGCTGGGCTGGGCCCATAACCTCTTGCGACTGCGAGTACAATTAAGTTTCACCAGTAAGGTGGGGGGGGGGGGGGGGGGTGCGTTTGCTGCGCTTGGTTGGCGTTTGTGTGCCTGGCGTCAAACACCGCCCACCTGGATGTAACAATTGAAGAGTTGTGGAAAAAAGCCTAATTTAAAAAATAATATTATTTCGGTGCGCACTTCCCCGCTGTCTCCCCCGAATAGGGTTCCACCTGGCGGTTCGGTGCGTTACCGGTGCTCAACTGGAAACAAACGATGCTCAACTGCAAGTACGGTACCGCCCAATTCAAATACGAGTACGTGCAACGTGCTAATCGTACAAGTTCGTATAGATAAAAATGTGCAAAATATACGGAATATATACAAAATTCCTCGGGCCATGGCGTTGTCTGTATGCGGCGCACCTTGCGGCGGCGGCGACGATGACACGCAAATGCACCTTCTTACGCGAATAAATACTTAATGAGATTCGCATAAACAGACGTGCAATGCGAACGAGGCGCATGAGATCACGAGTCACCACGTCTGCCGGTCGTAGAACAGCAGGTAGGCTTCCTGGCTGTCGAAGGCGGCCCAGTCGGCGTCGGCGCCAAGCTGCACGACGCTGCTGTCGTTGAACCGCCACCAGGAGCCCAGCTCGTCGACTAAGCAGTCCGCCGTGTAGTGGCCGCTGTCGACGCTCGCCCCCCAGTGGTACTACACAACAAACCAGCAGCTGTGGTGAATGTCATGTCACTCAACGTAAAAATGAGCGCGCACTTACGACGACACTTCTCAGTCGGTACTTGATCGGCAGTGGAGTGGGCCTTGCTGCGCGACAGCGGCGTTGACGAAGGGCGCGACGTCCAACTGCTTGGGCACGTCCACCGCAACGCCCACCTTGTTCAAGTTCGCGTCAAACCTACAATTCAGTGGCAAAGCAAAGCGTCTGATTGGCATACAGGGAATCGTTCAATGACACCGTTTGAGGTGGACGGCCAGGCACGGCGGCGGAACACCCAGGCTCAGCTGGCCGGTGCGGCGGTCGGTGGCGGCGCAGCTGGGGCAGGTGTCGTCAGTGCGCGCCTCAGGGTCGAAGTAGGCGTTCAAGCAGTCCTCTGAGAACGGAAGATCTGCACACCTGAACACGCATTCTCGTTGGGATACCTGAAGTGACGATGGCTCGGATGCCAGCCCCAAGGACAGCTCTGTGATGGCATCCATGTTGAAGACCTCGGCGCCGCACGCCTCACAACGAACGCACGTGCACAGGACGCCCTATGGCAAGGTAAATTAGTGTTTGTGCTTGACGTGGGCAAATAAAAATGCATACTTTGAAGACGTCGCCGACCGCTGAGCACTTGGAGCTGGAGAAGAGTCGGCTGATGAGCGCGTCGTCGTTGGCGCCGAGCAGGCTGGCCGCGTGCAGTCGCTGCACCGTCGCCTGGGCCGAGGCCGTCAGCCGCTCGCCCGTCGCGGCCATCAGCTCCCAGTCGACGCACTCGACGAGCAGGTTGAACAGCTCCTGGGCGTCGTGCTGCCGGCTTCTGTCAGCAAAGCCCCACGCCGCCGGAAGGGAGCTCTGAAGAGGAAACGCCGTGAGAAAGCGGCCGACACGCTAGAGGCTTACCAGCAGCTCTGTCAGCTCGGCTGGGGTCTTGCGCCGCAGCGACTGCAGGATCGAGACGAGGCTGTCGAGCCCACAGTCGACGCTTTTGCCCACAGTGTGGCCGGTCAGCTCCTAGAAACAAAAGAAAATGTACAATTACAATCATTTCATTTACAAATAATTAGTGAATGCCGTACGCTGATTTCTTGGGCGGCTGGACGTGCCACTCCGCATTTCTTCCAAGATCTCGCGCACATCTTCCCGAGCCCACACCTCCAGCTCGATCTTGCGCTTCATGCCTTCATCACTTGAGTGGGTTCAATCAAATGTAACAGCCGAAGACAAAACCAATATGGCGCAGTTGCGATGTGCAGTTGAATTTGAATATTCGCTTCGTGTTCGCACATATAAAAACACGCAATTCAGCGTAGGATACGGGTGTCCGGCTGCTGTCCGGCTGCTGTCCGGCTGGAGTTGAGCATCGCCAACATGCGGGCGGTTCCCCTGGCGGTTCCACCTGGAAAGTGTTTTCCCGGTTTGTCCTCTTGGCGCCGGGAATACCCTTTCCAGGTGTCACCAGGTGTCACGATTCCAGGTGTCACCGGAGGCAGACCCTCTTTGGGAGGGGTAGTGGAGAGGTGCACACCGAAATGATATTCTTTGCTCTGCCTTTGTCTTGGGCTTAGCTTAGGATTAGTTTAGGCTTAGCTTTGGCTTAGCTTAGGTTTAGCTGAAACTTTGCTTAGTCTTAGCTTGGTCTTAGCTTAGGCTTAGCTTTGGCTTAGTCTAGGTTTAGCTTAGGCTTAGATTAGCCTTAGCTTAGGTTTAGCTTAGGTTTAGCTTAGGCTCAGGCTGGCTCAACAAGCACACGCGGCACGAAAAGCACTGTTTCGCCATCGTCACTGAGTGTGACGTCACAGCCAGAAGTTACCCTGGCGCCCTTGTCCCCGCCATTTGAGGGCGAATTTTAACAGGGTATTGTACCCTGTTGCAAAAAAAGCTCAGGATGTTCTCAATGGGAGGGCGCCAGCCCTCCACGCCCTCCCCCCCCCCCCCTGCGTACGCTACTGCTGACGGGTGCGGTGAACATGGCTGACACGGCAGTAGTCGTACGTCGTCGTTCCGCACACGGCATGCATGGCCAGCTGGATTTCAGGTCCTGGAATCTCGAAAACTACCTGCCCATTCAGTTTGGCTGGATGACCACATCTCTCACAGATTCCGATGCTGGACAACATTCGGAGAAGCGTCCGTCACATGCTGCAAGCCGACGACATCCATGGTGGCTGACGCTGTCCTGCCGCTCTTGATTTATTGCTTGCGGCCCAGCCGTGGCGCACCAGTTGTTCAGGAGCGCGAGACGAGAGGAGCGCTGGCCGCCCTGCTCTCAGAGACGAGGCGGAGGTGCGCGTCAACGAGCGCCTCCTGAGGCGCGACTTCGCCGATAGCCTGCACGAGCGCCGGCGTGACGACACCGAGAGGAGGTGCCAGCAGCAGGCCACGGCGCTCAACGACGTCGCCCACAGGACGGCCGCGCCCGCCTCGGCAAGTGCAGCTGGCAGGCACAAAGAAGCGATGACATCCGAGAAGACGCTGAGAAGGCAGGATGTAGAGTGTCGCGGGGGTGTCGGCGGCAGTTGCGTTGGAGGAAAAGCGCATGTGCATGCGTGTGTGCATGCGTACGCGCATGCCTAGGTCTAAGCCTAAGCAAAAGCCTAAGCCTAAGCCTAAGCCTGAGCACTAGCATAAGACAGTCTAAGCAAAGAATATCATTTCGGTGTGCACCTCTCCATTACCCCTCCCAAAGAGGGTCTGCCTCCGGTGACACCTGGAATTGTGACACCTGGTGACACCTGGAAAGGTATTCCCTCGGCGCCTCGGGGGGCTGGACTGGACGCCGGCGGAAAGGACCGTCAAGCGTCGAGATGGTTATCTTTCAGTAGTTCTTGACCTGCAGGCTGCAGCCGCGCCGAACGTGCGTTCGGCAGCACGTTCGGCAGCACAAAGAATCAACGCGCTGCTCCTTCCACCGCTCCTAATGGTTGACTGAAACCACTGAACACGAGAAGGGAACGAGCGCTATGGCTAGGCGATTGGTGACCACCTTCGCCAGCGTTGTTTTGCTATATTTTGGTCAGAGCGGCTGCACCGCTCCTGACAATGAACCGACCGGTGAGCATACATGTAACAACAACAACACGTATCTCTTTGCTCTACGAGCTACGAGCCAGCTCGCGCGTCTGTAGAACCGTTGGCGTTGTTTCCTCTTGCTCTTGATATCCGTTTATCCCCATTTCAACTTGTTTCGCGGGGGGAGGGGTGGTGGGTGCGTGGGTGCTTGTACAACATAGAGGTGTACACGGAAAGGGGACCAGGGCTAAATCGCTAATTTTACGAAAGGGGCGGGTTTGAGTAAATCGGGATTTTCGGGGTGGATTCTATACGGATTTTATATGTTACTTGTTTGCCTCAAAATGAACCTTAAGTGGCTCAAACTCTGAAATCCATTTCTACGTACTTGTGAGGCAGTGTTGCAGGTTTTCTATTCTTCAATTCTATCTTCAATTGCAGGTGGCGAGGAAAGCATTTTATTTTCAATTGTGCAACCTTGCCGCGTCGTTGTTGTTGCAGAGGCAGTGAGCTCGCTGCGCTTCCTGCTGCTGACGGAGGACGGCGGCGCGGCTGGGGGCTCGTGGCAGGTGCGCGTGCTCGACTACGCGGCGTCGCGGCTGCGTCAGCGCCAGCTGCTCCGCGTGCCCCGCCTCCTGCTGCCCGACGCCCTCGACGTCGACGTCCGCAACGGCACGGGTCGCCTCTTCTACTACGACCAGTCGAGGAGAGTCGAGTCCCAGCGACTCAGGGCGCGCAGCTTCCAGCTAGCACCGGCAGTACGCGACGACGCGCCCCGAGCTGCTGTCGACGACGTGCGTGCGCGCCAGCCCCGTAGGAAGACGCGACGCATCGTGTCATGGGTTGCAGGAAGTGTTGGACTCAGCCGCGCCCCTCCACAGGTCGCCGCACAGTCTCGCGTACGACTGGCGGACGGGACAGCTGTACGTCTCGAGCGAGACGGACACGTCGACGCGCGTCGACGTGCTGCGCCGCCTCCTCGGCGCCAGCACCCAGTCGCACGCGCTCCTCGCCGACGCCACCGACGTCTTCGCCAAGCTGCAACTCGACCCGGACGCCGGGTGGGCAGCTCCATTCCTGCGTATGGACACTGATTGCGCGTGCGGCACGACCATTGGGCTCCTGCGTACACCGGAGAAGGGGGGGGGGTGATTTCGCGACTTGTATGAGTATACGGCCTATTTTCCACAACTCTTCAATTGTTACATCCAGGTGGGCGGTGTTTGACGCCAGGCAATGCCGGCTCCGCCGTTTCTCCTGGCTTATCATGCGTGATTTGTGGAATAGGAGGCGTGCGAGTGTGGTGTAGTGGTTAGCATCCAGGCCCGGAAACCCTGAGACCTGGGTTCGAATCCCAGCACTGCAATCGCCTTTTTTCCACAACTCTTCAATTGTTACATCCAGGTGGGCGGTGTTTGACGCCAGGCAATGCCGGCTCCGCCGTTTCTCCTGGCTTATCATGCGTGATTTGTGGAATAGGAGGCGTGCGAGTGTGGTGTAGTGGTTAGCATCCAGGCCCGGAAACCCTGAGACCTGGGTTCGAATCCCAGCACTGCAATCGCCTTTTTTCCACAACTCTTCAAAACTATTGTACGAGGGGCCCGACTTCCACAGAAGCCGGCACGAATTCTCTCGCAAGGTCGCCATCGAGGCGCAGTCTGCTCGCGCCGCAGCGACGCGTCGCGCTCTGGGTGGTAGGGAGTGCAGCGCGCCCGTTGCAGCTACGTGTTCTACTGGAACCACTTGGGCCGGCAGCTGGAGCGCAGCTCGCTGCTCATGACGCGACCGGCGCGCGTCTCGAACACCTCGGCCGCCGTGTTCGCGCTGGCGTTGGACCGGCGCGAGCGCCGACTCTGGTGGACTCAGGCGGACGAGGACGAGCAGGCTCGCGTCCTCGTCTCCGTCTACGCCGCCCCCTATGAGGCGACGCGCGCTCGCCGCCTCTTCCACTTCCCCGCCCAGTGGGACGTCCACTCGGCGCGTCTCGACGTTCACAAGGTCGCGCGCGCGCGCGCGCGCTGCGTTCGCTGACGCTGACGCGGAGCGTACGATTGCAGTCTGATCGACACGTACACGCACTCGATCTAACTATGAGCGTAGAAGATTGAAGAAGAGTAGAGAGACAACGCGCCCTTCCGCTATTCCAGGACAAAGTCTTCTTTCTCGTGGGACACGTCAAGTCGAATCCCGCCATCTACTACTGCCTGGCCGCCAGTTGCAAGGGCCTGGCGGATCTGAAGCGAGTGCTGACCCTGGACTGGTCGGCGCTGGGCCTGCCCTCGCAGCTGTTCGCTCATAAGTTTCGTCTGCTCTACGAGAAGGAACCCAGCAATCCCAGTGAGTGTGTTGTGTGCGATGACTGATTGTGCACAACCGAACCTAAGTCCATGGTCTCATAGGTGTAGGTTGGGCCATGGTAAATGTCTGGGATGAGAAATTGTGGATGGGGAGGGGTCGAAATGGAAGATTTCTCACCAAAATAACGCGCATATGGGTACTTTTTGGTCCAAAATGACCCAAAATAAGGTCTAAGTAGCACTTTTCAAGTTTTTTGGGTTTGAAAATGAAACAAAAACACTTTCATAAACACGAACATCTTTCTTTTTTTCAATAATGAGACAAGGTTGTTACCCTCAAATTTATGGGGACGGCCAGGCGGGGGGGGCTTCTCCCGCAAAAAGCGGGACGGCCATAGCCAGTGGGGGGGGGGGGAGACGGACCCCCCCCCCCCTGAGCCCACCTAAGGCATGCACTGCCGTGTCAGTCAGTATCACTATCAATAGTGGGAACGTTCCACTGCTCATGTGTGGACGAATCGTGCGCTCCTCTCTCCAGCCAACCCCTGTCGACGGAACAACGGCGGCTGTTCGCACTTCTGCTTCGTGGCTCCCGGCGGCGTGGGCCACTCCTGTCGCTGCCCTGAAGGGGTCGCATTCGCCGACGACGACGGACGGCTCTGCAGAGAGGGTACGCTCCGCTGCTGTGACGCGCGTGCGGCGCCCGTCGCGCAGCTGGTGCCGCGCAGGGGTGTCTCGCTCGCTGGCGCTGGGCACGAGCGTGAGTCTGTACGCGGTGTCGTTGGACACGCACCGCTCCCTGCCCGTCTCCATCCCAACGGCCAGCAGGAACGTGCAGCAGGTCGCCGCGCTCGACGTCGACCCGGTCACGCGCACCCTCTACTACTGCGACGCCATCAGACGCGCCATCTGGCGCACCACGCTCCACGGACGAGGTAGCCATCCACGGCCAATGACATTACTCAACGGCCAGGTGGCTTTCACCCGCGTGCATCCCACACTTGGAAGTGGATCTTCTGCTCACTGTTCAAACGCACTAATCAAGGGGCCGCTTCATTGTACCCTGCATAAAAGAGTTGACAAAGGGCTCTCCCCCCCAATAACTGTAACCGGGTCAGAGCGAGTGGGGGTGGGGTTTGGGTGGGCGATTTGGGGAGGAGGGGGGGGGGGGTTGGAGCACGGTGGCTGGCCATTTTTTACTTATACTGGCACTTTTTGGTCAAGATGGGGTCTAAATAGCTATATTTGAGCTGTTTTCTGGTCATATAACTCTGTATGACACTGAAAAACACCAACATTTACTAACTTTTATCCTCCTAGACAGGGTGAAAATCGTTTGAAAGAATGCTGGGTTGGGGGGGGGGGCATACCTGTAACCGGCTCTGGCAGCGTGGGGGGGGGGCTAAATGGCCAAATTCTGGGGGGGGGGGGGTCGCCAGAACAAAAAGTGGGGGTAGCCGGTGACGTATATACATGTGTCGGCTATATACATGTGTCGGCCGACACATCTATATAGACAACTGATCTAGATACGTATACGTATCTACATGTGTCGGTTCCATATACATGTGTAGGTCGCCAGTTCTAAACATCCTGCGGTTCACAAGGACAGAAGGGCCACAGATTGTAATCTAACTGACTGCGTCAAAAGGGCCACAAGAGTAATCTACCTACACTGGTTTGCTAGCCTCTGCCCCCTTCCCCCCTACGTTACACGGTCGCTTCGTAGCAGTTGACTTACACAAGGCTACGTAGGTAGCTAGTAACACAAGCTGCATCTACTGAGCGACGCAAGATCTGTGACGCAGGAACTGTGTGTACCGTTTGCTTGCGGTCGTTATAAGGTGAGGTGAACGTGAAGCGAAAGCCGCAGGTTTTCTTGCTCGGCTCGAACCCATTTCAGTCATGCATTTGCATTTGAGCGCGACGGAACAGAGACGCTCAACAGAGACAGACCACGCGCGCACCGCGCAGCTGAGCAACAGAGTGCAGAAGTATTGAACTTACTACAGGTACATCTGCAGCATTAATTGGCATTAATTAGGCAAGGTCTTTTCTATTGTTTATCATTAATTAATTAGGCAGTACATAGCATTAATTAGGTAAGGTCACCTCCAACTACATGTTTTACTTGGACAATAGCCGTGGCAGCCACTTTGAGCCCATGATTCGCTGTTGAGCGTCTGTTTATTGCATCTGTTGCTTGGCGTTATCTGACGCCGGTTTCAGCATAAATTATGACGGGCGAATTTCACTCGCACTGCAGATGTATATAGACCGACACATATAGATACGCATACGTATATACATGAGTTGTCTATATGGATGTGTCGGCCGACACATGTATATAACCGACACATGTATATACGACACCGGCCATATACATACTGGTACTTTTTGACATATATGGTACTTTTGTTGGTCACAAATGGGTATAAATAGGCTAAGCAGTGTTATTTAGCTGTTTTATGGTCATATAACACTGAAACGCACTGAAAAACACCAACATTTACCAACTTTTACCGTTTTTAACATGATAAAAATCCTTTGGGAAAATTCTGGGGCGTCCGGGGGGGGGGGGTATGGAAAATAGTGGGCCCCCAAAGCCCCCCCCCCAGTTACTGGTATGGGGTGAGGTGGATGGGTGGGTGAAATAGTGTGGGGAGGGTACGATACCCCCAGTTACAATAATGCTCCCCCCCCCCCTTACGACGCCATCGCTAGACCGGAGCATCGGAGTGTTCGCCTCCATGGCTCTTGTGTTCCTGTCTAGAGCCTCTTTCGTCAGACTGAATCGCTCGACGTGGTGGCGCGTGCTGCGAGCGTGCGTGTGTCGACGACGTTGTTGCGCGCAGGGCACGAGGAGTTCCGACGCTCGGCTCCGTGCGACTCGTTGTCGGTGGACTGGCGCAACCGCAACCTCTACTACACGAGCCGTCGCCGTCGGCGCGTCGTGCACGTCGTCGCGCTCCCAGACGACGACGAAGACGACCATCTCCATCGCCGCCGCCCGCGACCCCGCACCGCCCTGACCCTCCGCACCCTCCTCGCGCCCGTCAAAGTCCGCGTCGACACCGCCAACAAGTGCGCGTCGGTGTCCAGCGTGCTGGGGGGGGGGGGTTTGGGCTGCGGTAGAGCTAAGCAATCTGGGTCGTAATTGGGGAAAGAGGGGTGGGGAGGGTAGTGGTGGAGAAGGAAATTTTAACATGAAACATACCCCCCCCCCATGGGAATGGGACAACTAGGCGCCGCCGACTAGGCGCCGGCCAACTGGGCGCCGCCCAACTAGGCGCCAGGCCATCATGAGCCAACTAGGCGCCCGCCCAAATAGTGGAGAGGGACACACTACGTACCGGGAGAACATGCTATTACATTGCTCCCGGCTCCGCTCTGACGCGTTTTCGATGGACTCCTTAAGTTCGGCAACCGTCTTGCACCCTTGCAGCCGCAACTGCGCCTTCTGAAGGATGCGGTGAACGGTTGACTTGGAGATGCCAGTCTGCGCTGAGAGACGCAGGGTTGCATAAAAAAAAAAATTTCAAGTTTTTTTTTTTTAATAAAAAAAAAAATTTTTTTTTTTAAAAAATTTTTTTTTTTTTTAAATTGACTTAGGAGCCATCATTGGTGCCAAATACCTGTACTATAAGATACTTTTAGCCTATTAGAGTGTAAACACAAGTACTAGTGTTCCCTAAAGCCTTTAGAAGATATTTAGATCGTCTAGTCAAATGGTGACAAAGCCGCTGCCTCTAAATGGTCGTGTACGGTATCGCACTATGTTGGAACCAGTTGGAACCCCAAAAAGAGCTTAGTTTTGGTGCTAATAAGCAAGTTTATGCATGAATAACACCTAATTGTACCATCTAAACACCATTTAAACGCCATTGTGCCACTCAAAAGCTAAATTTTACCCAAAAACAGAAATTTTTTTTTTTTAATTTAAAAAAAAAATCCAACTTTTTTTTTTAAAAAAAAAAATTTTTTTTTAAAAAAAAAAACTTTTTTTTTAAATTGTGCAACCCTGGAGAGAGGAGCGTTCTTTGAGTTCTCGATGGCGAGAATGCGTGTAGTCAGTCTGACAGGCTTGGATCGGATGAGGCGGGAATGAGTCCTCGAAGGTCCGGCGTAAGACGGTCTGCTGACGGCGTTTGGTCGTGGAATCCATTTTGAATCGGCGAATAACTTCAGCTTGATTTTCCGCTTTGAAAATTGTTTTACAACATAAACGAGCTGCCAACGATCATTTCTGCCGAATTGTCGTAAAAAACAAGTGGGCGATCTGCGTATGTGTAAAGCATAAGATTAAGGGTAAAACAAGTGGGCGCTAGTTAACCGCCTGGGCGAGAGAGGGCTTGGCTGGCGCTAGTTGGCGGGAGGGTAGCGGGGGCAGTTGTCCTAGACCGCCCCCCCATAACATGAAACATACAGCCCCTGCCATGGCATGCAGTAACACGTTGGTAAAGTGCAGGCAGTTTGCACGTAGAACTGTGTTGACATGCGCACGACCCACGAGGTGTTTAGCTATCTGTTCGTGGCTGACGGCCAGCAAGCTCATCCCGCTCTGCTCCGTTCGAATCTCGACGGCTCGGACGCGATGAGGTTGGTGAGCTTCGCTCCGGACACCTTCCTGTCAGCGATGGCGCTGAGCGAGGACGGTCGCCTGCTCTACTGGGTCGAGACGTCGCCTCTCGACGTCAAGATCCGCAGCGCCGACGCGCGCACCGGCGGCGGGGAGCGCGTCCTCTACTCGTCCGAGGTCGCCGCTCCCAACGACATCCTCGTCGTAGGCGAGTTGTCACGCGAACGACACTGCCGCTAAGCGGACGGCGACGCGTGCGGGGCACATTCAGACAACTTCCTGTACGCGACGGACCTGGCGAAGATGCACCTGCAGCGGCTGAACCTGCGCGACGGCAAAATGTACCCGCTCGCCTACGGTCTGCGCGACATGGCCGGCCTAGCGCTCGCCTCGCACCCCCGCCGCGCCGGCGGCGCCCTCGACGCCGCCACCCGACGCTCGCCCTGCCGACCGCCCGAACGCGGCAACTGCAGCGGCCTCTGCTTCGCCAAGCCTCGCGGCAGCGAGGGGCGCGTCTGCGCCTGCCCCTTCGGCGAGTCGGTCGCTGAAGGCGAGTGCCGGCCCCCAGGCGCCGCGCTGCTGCTGACCTGCGAACGCCACAGCCTGCCGCTCACCGCGGCCCTGCCGCCGCCCGCCTCGTTCAACGCCAGCTCGTCGACGCCGCCGCTGCTCGAGCCTCCAGGGCCGCTTCCTCTCGCCTCCGTCCCCGTCGGCCTCCGACACCAGCCCACCGCCGTCGACTATGACTACAAGTCGACCAGTTGTTCGTCCGTGTCTCATTGCGGTTCCAGGAATCATGCGACTTCAGACGGGCCCGAGTCTACTGGTCGGCGACAGAGTACGTGGACTCGAAGCGTCTGGGCGCCCTCTACTGCGCGCCGTGGGCGGTCGGCGCCGCCAAAGATGGCGTTTCGACTGGTGGTGCCACGCAGCGTCTCGCCTTGGGATTCGGACTGCAGGTTCGCGCCCCTTTCTCTCCATGAAGAAGGGGCAAAGGACGCGCTGCTAACGGCACTTCCAGGAGGTGGAGGGCGTGGCCGTCGACTGGGTGACGCGCAACGTCTACTTGGCCGAGTTCTTCTACGGCCGCGTCATCGTGGCGCGTCGTCTCCTCCTCGGCGCCCACGACGACGCACCCGTCGAGTGGCAGTCGCGATTGATTCAGAAGACGATCCTGACAGGCCTCTATCAGCCCAGGGCCCTCGCGGTCGACCCCGTTCATGGGTGCGTGAGCTGCCGCCTACAGCGCCCGCCCGCATTCCAACTTCACGCATCATTTAGCAAGCTGTACTTCTCGAGTGTGCACGCGGAGAGGTCGGGCCGGTCGATCGGCTGCAGCAATCTGGACGGCAGCGGTCGGCAGGAGCTGCTGGTCGCCGATGCGGACTCGTCCGCGCCGAGTCGACAGGTGCTGTCGATCGCGCTGCACATCCAGCGCCGCCGCACCACCGTCTTCTGGACGGAGAACGGACAGAACTCGGGCATCTACATGGCTGGCGGTGCGTGCGAGCGTCGGTGCCCTTCTCACTTTCTCACGACCCTCCAACAGTTCAGCTCGCTGCAAGCGCTCTTGGGGCGATGGGGACTCGCGCTACGGCTGCGCGCTGGCGGTGGCGAAGGCGACGCCGCTGCTGCAGCGGCCGCACCGCCAGTTCCTGGGCCTGGCCCACCTGGATGGCCGGCTCTACTGGACGAGCGCCGACCGGGGCGCGGCCAGCGTCGAGACGGACTCGGTGGCCGCGATGCGCGACAACGGCGCCGCCGACCGACGCACCCTCTACCCAGACGCCGACGGCGTGCGCGACCTCAAGCTCGTGCACGCCCACCAGCAGAGCAGCGCCCGTACGTCGACGCCGTACACGATGACGTCTCCTCACAACACGACTGACCATTCCTGTAACTCGGGGGGGGGGGGGGGGGGGTTTTTTTTCTTCCCCCCCCCCCCCCCCCCCCCCCCCCCCCCCCCCGTTTTCCCAGGGATTTTCCTCTGGAAAACGAGGAAAGGGAGTAAATGGGGGGGTTTTTCAGTGCTTTTCAGTCTTATGTCACCATGAAAGCTAAATAACACTGTTTTGGCTTGGGTATATTTTTAAGAAAGTATAGGGGTCCCCCCCCTTTTTGCTGGCCCCCCCCCAAAATCGGGCAGGTCCCCCCTGGCATACCTGTAACCGGTTGGTATGGCGACTACACGCCACCATTCCTGTAGGTGGGGGGGGGGGGGCTAAATGGCCACTTTTTGTTGGGGGGGGGGGGTCCCTGGGGAGTAAAAAATTGGAGTAGCCGATCTTTTTTTGACTTTTTTTGTTTCTTTTTGGTCAAAATGGGCTCTAAATAGTGTTATTTAGCTGTTCTACGGTCATGTAATGCTGAAAAGCACTCACAAATACCCACATTTACTCACTTTTATTTACGTTCACACTTCACGTTTTAGACAAGGTGGAAATACCTTGGAAAATTCTGGGGGTCTGGGGTGTTGGAAAAATAGTGGGGGGACCCCAAAACCGCCCTCACCCCACCTGTTACAGGTATGCACACGATGCATGTACCGTGCCAGGCTGGGAGGACGTGTAAATGGGCATTCCGGTGGGGGATGGGTCTGAGTGGGCCAACAGATCAAGTTAGAGTCTAAATGTGGCTATTTCAGCGTGATAAGGACGCCAAAGCACTCAATTTGTAGTGTTGGAAGTGCTGTTTGTAATGTTAAAAGCGCCATTGAATATTGGGGGTAGTTCATTTTCTGGGTCCCCCAGGCAGGTATGCCCCCCTCCCGAACAGCACACGTTGGTGAAGAAAGCGGCGTTTCTCTGTCTGCACAGCGGAGAACGGCTGCGCGCACGACAACGGCGGCTGCTCGCAGTTCTGTTTTCCATCGTCGGCTGCGAGAAGGGGCGGCGGCGGGGCGGGGGACGACAGCGGCCGACGAGAGGCCGAGGAGGACTCGGACTACGGGGAGGACGCGAGCGCCGAGTTCCACTACGGCGCCGCCTTCGAGCGCGTCACCTGCGCCTGCAAGGACCACTACCACGCCCCACTCGACTCCGAGGGCGCCTGCGTCGGTTCGTCAACTCGGAAACTTTGGACAAGACCTGCAGCGAGAAAGGGGAAATCGAAAATCTCGCACTCTAGGACCGACGCAGGCTCTGCTGGTGGCGCACGAGAGCGGCCTGCTGCGCTTTCCGGTGACGCGACAGGGCTCGGCCGACCGTCCGGGGGTGGACTGGGACGACTGGGCTATGCTGCACCTTCACCGCGCCTCCTACCTGGACACGGCGGCGTTCGCCCTCTACAACGACTACGACCGCAGTCTCTACTGGGCGCAGCAGTCGGCCGGCCAGGCGGTGCTGTTCCGGGCCGACGTCGAGCCCGGCTTCGCGCGCCCCAACTCGCACGAGCTGCCCGCCACGCTGCTCGACTGTCGACGGCCCCTGGCCGGCGCGCTGGACGAGTGGGCGCAGACGCTGTTCGTCAGCTGCCGAGAGCCGGCGGACGACGGCCAGGGCGACGACGCTTATGCCATCCGAGTCTACCGTCTGCTCGACTACGATAGGCCCGACGCCCGGCTCGAGGCGGCGCACACGCTGGAGTTGCCGAAGACGCAGAAGGCGAGCGTCCGCATCGGCCAGCTGCTGCTTGTGGCGCGCAAGCGGCTGCTCTTCTACGTCGCGCACGAGCGGCGGCGGCCCTCCACCGGCGGCTACAAGATCGTCCGCTGCGACCTGGCGCAGGCGCTCTGGCCCTGCGCCGTCTTCTTCGCCGCCAACGCCACCGACGCGCCACCGACCCAGTCGCTGTTCCGCGACCGCGGCTTCGACTGGCAGCGCCGACGCGGCCGCTACGGCGGGCCAGCAGCTGACGACGAGCGAGTCGTACCACTGGCCGCTTCAGCGGACGCCGAGACGCTCCACTGGGCGGCCAACGGCCTCTACTACCGCGCGGCCCTGAAGCGCGCCGTCGCCACTGGGACCGCCGGCCGTACGCTGGACTTCGCGGTCAAGAGGCTCGCCCTACTCGACGACGTCGCCTACATGACGAGCGTAGACGGTGCGTCCGTCCCAGTGTCCTGTTCACCCCAGTGGCGTAGCCAGGACTTGATTTCGGGGGGGGGGGGGGGTTGAGTTCAATTTCGGTCAAATACTCAATTTTGCAACAGGGGGTCCCTGTTGATTTTTTTGGACATTGCTCCATTTCGGCTGGGGAAGCTTTAGATACTCTCCCATCCAATCTGTTTACACGCTTTGCGCTCGTTTGCCTGGCTACATTCACTAAAACGTGAGCTATGTGGTCAAAACGGTCGATTTTTGTGCTCAAAATAGCGCCGTAGACAAAATTTTTAGAGTAATGTAACGAGCTTTACCCGGTTTTTAATGCAAAACAATACGTCGCAGGCGAAATTTTGGCTCTTTAGTGTCGTTTTCATCATTTTTTTGCATTGAAATTGAGAAAAATGCACAGATTGGCATATTGCAACAGAGGGTACCAAGTGAAACAGTTTGAGCTTCGAAGAATTTCGGGGGATGGGGGAGCTTCCACCCCACTCCCCCCTTGGCTACGCCACTGGTTCACCCCCCACCCCCACCAACCAGAAGCTTTCGTTCCAGGTGGCCTGTTCTTCGTCGACACCAAGTCTTCGTCCGAGTCCGTGCGCCCAGCCACTCTGCCACCGTCGCCTCCAGTCGACGACCGCCGACGCGGCGCACGCAGAGGCCGCCGTTCCCGACCGGGGGTCAGGGACGTCTTTACCGCTCTGCGCCACCGGCACGAGGAGCGCGGCGAGTTCGAGGCGGAGGCGTCGGCCGAGGAGTGCCACGCGTCGTGTCGACCGCGGCGGCACGCCGTCTGCCTTCTGGCGGCCGACTCGGCCGTCGAGTGCTCCTGCGTCGGCGGCTTTCACAAGACGACGAGCGGCGACTGCGAGCCCGTCAAGGTCGGTGCTTGTCTCCACTCTCCAAGTCGTACGGATGTACGTACTTTCCATGAGGGTACCTCGGGCTGCTTCGATGCTCCAAGAATGTCGTTCGTTTGAGCTATCACGCGCCCGATTCTGTTCAGGACAGCAAAAGTTAGAGCCGATCGAAAATTGAAAGATCCGCGCCTTGAAGGAAAGTCGTTCTCGTTCCATATGAAGGGTCAAACGCCGACGCGCGGATTCTAATCTAGTACATACACACAAATCCCCCCCCCCTGTTCCAGTAGTCCGGTATAAGTTATGTATGAGTGCGGCTGCGCACGCGTGCTCCTTCCGTCTAGACGTTGTTGGATTTCTGCGCGCACTACTAGGGTTGATCGGTGTCCGCCCGTCCACGTCCGAGTTTGCATTGCAGCGGTGCGGCTCGCACCAGCTCGACTGCCCGTCGGTGGGCTGCCTGCCGCTGGGGGCTCGCTGCGACGGCGTCCTCCACTGCCCCTCCGACGCCGAGCTGGACGAGCCGGCGGGCGGCGGCTGTCGGCGCGCTTCCAGAGCCGACTTCCTCGACCTGCACTGGCTCTGCGACGACGGCCTCCAGAGCATCGGACGCCTCCGACTCTGCGACGGACGCACCGACTGCGCCGACGGCTCGGACGAGCGCCGCTGCCGCTGTCCGCGGCCCAGCGAGCAGTTCGACTGCACGACGCTGCCGACGCGCTGGAGCGCCCAGCAGCTCGTGGCCGTCGAGACGAGGCACGCCAGTCGGTACGCGCTCTCGAGACCGAAAAGGGGAGGGGGGTGCACATTTCCGGGGTACCACACCCGCCGCCTTCAGCAACTGCATCGGCCGTCCCGCCTCGGCCGACTTCCTCTGCGACGACGTGGCGCACTGTCCCGCAGGCCAGGACGAGACGCGACTCGTGTGCCGACACAGGGAGAAGCTGTCCGGCCAGCTCGGCGCCGCCGTTGTCGCGCAGCGTCCGTCGGCGCCGACGTTCGGCGTCGCCCTCTTCGACAGCCACCCCAAGCTGGCCGTCGTGGTCGCCGTCACGGTCGTCACCCTGGTCGTGCTCGCCTTCCTCGCCTTCTGCACCATCGTCTGCAGGCATGTCGTCCCTACCTACTTATCGATTTTTCTACGCGACAGCATCCTTCGCGTTCGTATCGATTTTTAGACGCCCCACCTATCCTACAGCGTTACAACCAGAGAGCAGTGTGTCACGTACACGTTTACATGTGCGTTCGCTAAGGAGGCCAGCGTGGTCGTTTGCAGACGCCAAATCAAGGACGCCCATGCTCCCCACTGCCGTCGCGAGCTGGCGTCGGTCGACACGCGCGTCGAGATGCGCGCCGAGCTGGTGCCGATGACGAGCAGTGCCCCCGCGGCTCCAGACGCCGCCTCCCGGCCGTTCGGCTGCAATGTGGTCGCCAACGTCTCGGCCGTGCCCGTAGCCCGCGAAGGGCCGGCGCGCTCTCGGCGGCCCTCTCGCCAGGCGGCTCCTCGCCGCAGCCGCCGCACTCCGACCGACCGTAGCGACGACGAGTCGACGACGAGACCGCTACGTCGACGCGGCAAATACGCGACGAGAACGGCGGTCGTGGAGACGCACGCGCCTCCGTCGTCGCACGTCTCGTCCGGTGGTTACCCCGTGGGCCCGCCTCCTCCGCCCTACTCGTCGTCGACGCCGCTCGACGCGGTCGCGAGCGCGCCGCGCCGACAGCGCCGGGGGCCGCCGCCCGCGCCGCTGCCCTCGTCGACGTCGGCGGCGGGCTCGAGCTCCTGCTCCTCGGCGGTGCCGGCCCGTCGTCGACGGCGGCGCTCGTTCGGCTACGCCGACGACTCGGCCGCCGAGGTCTACTGCCCGCCCCCTCCCTCCGACAACGACGAGGAGGGCGCCTGGAGCTCCTCCTCCTGCTGACCCCCAAGCACTCCCCCCCCCCTCCTGCCAGCAACCAACTTGCGTTCTCCTCTAATCAACCGTGGGGTCACACGCAACACGCTTGCCCAACTAATTTGGATGACGTCTGTACTTTCGTGCACTAGCGAGAGTCTAGGTGTAATTGGCGACGCTCTCAAAGAGCCAAAAACCGAATGCTTGTGTTGCTGCTCTCCTCTTGTGCTATATACGCTGTTGTTCAGGTACGGACTCTGCACGAGAATGCCATACTCCGCCACTGCGTTCGCTTGTTGGGGTCAGCACAGCTGCGCTTTTGAGCATTGTCGTAAGCGGTACGCGGTCTACGACTACGACGACCGATCGCATCAGACAGCGGTGTGTCGGCCGTTTTACTTATCCTTCAGCCGATAGCCGATTTACTTAGCAATCAATCTACCAGAACGCATACATAGCAAACTAGACACGTTGAGGGCCGTGGGCTCTATGTACGTCACGCGTGACGCATCGCAGTAGCTCTTCAATGACGGCATCACGAAGTCAAGAACGACCTACATTAGACATGGGTTGTGCTGTAACCAACCACAATAGTGTGGGGGTGCACGGTCGGTCGACTAGTTCGCTGTTGACGTGCGAACGTCCCGTCAGACACCGCATATGAGCCCATTCATGTGGCCAAATTTTCGGGGGAACTAGACTGCAGCGCTGATGCCGAAGCTGTGTATACTATGTACTAGAGAACGAATCGGGCCTGGAGATCATACCTGCTGGGTCTGGAAGAGTGGGGGGAGTAAATTGCCAAATTCTGGAGGGGGGGTGTCTGGAGCAAAAAGTGGGGGGGTAGCCAGCCATTTTTGAGTTATACTGGTACTTTTTGGTCAAAAATGGGTATAAATAGGGACTAAACAGTGTTATTTAGCTGTTTTGTGGTCATATAACACCGAAGAAAAGCACTGAAATACACCAACATTTACTCACTTTTATCGTCTTAGACTGAGTGAAAATCCCTTGGGAAAATTCTTGGGGGGAGGGTTGGGGGGGAGTTGGGTGTTGGAAAAATAGTGCGGGCCCCCAAACCCCTCCACCCCCCCCCCCCAGTTACAGGTATGCTGGAGATTCAGGCCCGGCCCGGCTCAAATTTGGTACAGTATGGTAATTCCGTTGTGAGGCGACTCATACAAACACGCATCACAACAACAGAGTACGCACGCACGCACGAGGGCATACAGGAGTGCACACGATCACGCAGGCACGGACGAGCGCATGGAGGAGCGCACACGATCACGCACGCACGCACGCACTCTATATGACCTTCACATATCATGCACAAACATGCGAGAGATCATAAGACTTTTTTACTATGCGATTGATGGAGGGCAGCTCTCTGGGCTGCGCTTGATGTCGTCGATGGTGGGCACACTGCTGGCTAATTCACGCACGCAACTTTGAAAAACTAAAGGATGCAAACAAATATTTGTAGAACGCATCATTTCCATGAGATGCTCAGGGTGTAGGCCCGACCCGGCCCGGCCCGACTGTCGGGCCTAGTTTGGCGGCCCGGCTTGGCCCGTTTCGTTCTCTAGTATGTACTGTATACTGCATGTCTTCGTCGCGTCACTGTGAATCGCGCTGATGCGTCGTGACAGACCGACTAATCGATTGAGCCGAAGTCGCGCATTTGCCGCTGTGTTCGCTTGAGGGCACTGAATTGAAATGGTGCTGCGCCGCGACTGTTATGACCGGACGGCTTCAGTCCAATCGCGTCGTCGCGAGCGCCTCCGTACAACGCGCAATTCTGCGAGACGGTTCGTGCGCCTCGCGCTGTCGAATTGAATTCTACAGCAGCAGCAGCAGCTGCAGCAACGTTTCAAACGGGGATGCATTCGGCGCTGAAGAAGCTGGAGGCACTTTGCAGCGCGGCCGCGCCCACGCCACAGATCTGCGCGAGCCTGGCGGCGGGCCTCACCGGTGAGCCTGCCTGCCTGACTGTATGGAAAAGTCGCAGAAACACGCACACGCCGTCAAGACGTCAGATTTCTTGTGAGTACAATTAAGTTCACCAGTAAGAGCTTTTTTGTACACAGTAACGGACGCACACTAGACATAAGGCGGGTATGCGCAGCATCCTAACTACTTATCGAATGTCACCGTAATACTATATCTTCAACACTCCTCCTCGGTGATATTCTTGAGGTGGTAGTTGTCGACACCCGCTTTGTCTCTGTCGGTGTAGCGGCGTCGCGTTCTCTCTCCGTTGCAGTGCAGGCGCGTGTTGACGTAGACGTGGACGACGGCCAGCTGCTGCTCGTCGCCCTTGATCGTCTTCTCCTCCTCGCTGTCGAGCGCCATCTTCGCCTTGAGTTTCTTGCGCTTCTGCTCTGCAGCCGTCTTCTTTGTCGCGTCTCGCGCGTGCTGCCGCTGCTCTGGCTCGATCTTGTGCAGGCAGTCGCACTCCTCCTCCTCGAGATGATCGTGTCGAACGATCTTCTCGACCTTGAAGTGGTCCTCAGTCGCCATCATCGCACTATCCTCGACGGTGGCCTTCAATCGACCCGACGGCTTCTTCTCGGTTTCAGTCCACTTCGGGACATCCAGGACAAACAGCTTTCCCTTCTTCGTTGCCGTTGCCCACAAGTCGCCAGTTCTTCCGTGACGGATGGACACCTTTCCATTGCTGAAGAGGACATTCACTCCTCGGCAATTCATCTGTTGTACGGACAGTTGATTGTGCTCCAAAGCCGGGATGTAGAGCACGTCGGTTGCCGTGACCTTCTTGACGACTCTGCCGACCATCGTCTGGATTTTCACTCGTCCTGAGCCGATCGCTTGGAGCTGTCGTCCATCAGCTGTCCAAACCGTGCGCGGCTCTTCAAACTTCTTGTAGTCGAAGAAGTTTCTCGCGTCGCAAGTCATATGCGAGGTCGCGCCAGAATCGATGATCCACGAGTCGATTCTTCTGCCTTGCGCTGGTAGCACCATGAGAAGTTGATCTTCATCGTCATGTGCCACTCTCGCCGCTCCGTGTTGTCTAGCTTTCGGACAGTCACGCTTGAAGTGACCCACTTCGCCGCAGTTGTAGCAGGTGACCCTCCTGCCTCCACACTGCTGGTTGAAGCTTCTGCCGCTTCTTTCTCCTCCTTGCAACAAGTCGTGTCGACCGCGAGTTCTGGTCGCAAACATCGCTCCGTCGTCGGCGAATGTCGGAGGCCGATGAGCCTGCTGCTCGTGCGTGATCAGCGCCTGGACGGCCTCCTCCAGCGTGAGCTCGTCCCCTTTCAGAGCCAAGCTGGTTCTGATCATGGCATATTCTTCAGGCAGAGATCGTAGCAGCACCGTCACCTTCAGCTGCTGATCGACTGGATAGTTGATGGCCTCCAGTCGACGGCACAGGTCGTACAGCGCCTTGACGTGCGTCTCGATCCTGTCGTCGGTCTTCATCTTCATCTCCATCAGCTGGCACAGGAGATGGTGCTTGGTCGCTCCGGCCGCTCTCTCGAAGTGACCCCGAAGCGCCGTCCAGCATTCGGCTGACGTCACCGCTTCGTCGACAATGTAGAGCAGGGAGTTATCGATGCTCAGCACGATGATCGCCATCGCCTGATTCTCCTTGGTCTGCCAGGCGGCTTGGTCAGCGTCTCGGTCAGGTCGCAGTTCCTCTCCGCTGACGACGCCCCACAGCCCCTTCGCGATCAAGTAGACGCGCAGCTTTCTCTTCCACTGCGCCCAGCAGTCCGTCGTCAGCTTGTCGATCGGGAGTCGGTCGGCGGCAGCCATTCTTCTGCAGGCTCCGCTACCCAGCAGCTATTTCTCAACTGCTTCTTTCAACACTCCACGACAGCACGGACGCTGTACCTTACTGTGAACTAATTTACGCGTGGGCTGGGCCCATAACCTCTTGTGAGTACAATTAAGTTCACCAGTAAGAGCTTTTTTGTACACAGTAACGGACGCACACTAGACATAAGGCGGGTATGCGCAGCATCCTAACTACTTATCGAATGTCACCGTAATACTATATCTTCAACAAGATTTGATTGACCTTGATTCTTTCTTAGAACTGGACGCGCGCGGCCTGAATTGTCCACTGCCCGTGTTGAGGGCAAAGAACTGCCTCGCGGACATGAACACTGGCGAAACGTTGCGTATTGTTGCAAGTGATCCAGGAACCGTCAAGGACTTCGATGCGTTTGCCAAGCAAACTGGCCATGAGCTACTCAGCTCCGACAATGTCAATGGTGCATACGTTTTCCTCCTCAAGAAGAAATGAAGTTGTGGAGAGGTCCTGGTTAGGTACTGATAGGGCCGCCTACTCAGGAATAGGCATTAGATATGCAGATGAAGACAAAGAAAATGTGTGATTCGCAACATCTAGAACACCTATGTTAGATCCAGACTGTCTGACCCTTTTGCCCCCTACTCTGTAGGTCGGCCTTTGGCAAGCCCCCAAAAAAATGAAGAAAATAAATGGTGCGCTTGAGAACTCTGGCTTTGCATTGGAGCGTTCCATTGCTGCATGCGCATTCCATTGTGATCGGGTGCTGCTGCGGGGTTCCGTTCGCCGTGCATGCGGTGTTGCGTTCGTGTGCGCCGTGCCAAGTGAGGGCACGTTTCTCCGCTGGCTAGGTACACACAGTGATGTTGTCCCTTCTTGGAAGAGCCAACATGGCGAAGCGAAAATGTTCGTTATTTCGCGTCAAAGGAGGAGGGATCAAGAACTTCAAACACGTCCTGCGCGCATGATCCATACGGCCGCTCGCCATACCTGTAACCTGGTCTGCTGGCCGTGTGCTGTGAGTTGACAAGCAGCAACACCTTTTGCTGCCGCACGCACAGTTGTGAATGGGTCTGTGTCGAAAGCCCTATGCGCTTGCTCCCCAAATCCTGCACGTAGCTTAATCCTCTGAGACTTTGTGACACAACTACTCAGCATGTCAACCCGTGCCAATACTCGCCCACTCATACATAGTGCACAATGTCTACGTATGTTTGCATGTGAAGCGATGCAAATGCGAGACTTCGTCGGGGGCATCGATCGTTGCGTCTCAAATCCTTGCGAAAGCAAAAGCGCTCGAAATGTGGAGGCATCGCTGTGTACGTTATTTTCCTTTAATTACATGGTTTCCCAAGGTGTGAGTTGTCGCCCATTGCCCAGATATTAGCGATGCCTTTCTGTATGTGGAGTCATATTTCGATGCGTCGATGGCGCAGTGTACGAACCTAGGTACATAGAAGTGTGGACTGAAAGTCGACAATGTGCTGAAGTGTTGGCGCAGCAGCTGACGACTGGCCAAAAACGTGCAGCACATTGGCGCATGAGATCATGAGAAATGACATCAAGTTCAGCCATCAAAAAGGTGTTGAGCTGTTGTGTGCTGAACATGGTGTACAGTGTACATGGTGCTCTCTGCGTTTAAGCTTCTCAAAGCTTGTTTTAAAAAGCCTAAGAGTATGACAGCAAGAAGTGAAATGCTCCTGTTGCGCCTACTTATTCGTCCCTGCACAGGTTAGAATACCCCCCCCCCCCCTCCCACTTGGTCCGAAATGGTGATTTTGAAAAGTTAGAAAAAACGTAATAGGTAATTTGAAAATGTTTTCTAAAAAGTCGTTTTTTTTTCAACTCTGTACACTGTTGTACGCGCCTTTGTCCAGCTTCTTCCCTATTCACCGCAGGGAGTGTTGACGGTCTGCAGCATGTCGCAGGCTCATTGCTGCCCGGAAGGAAGCTTCCAATCTCGAGTCGGTCGGCAGCACGCAGAATCCGCAATTAACGGAGCTGCTTGGCTTGACCACCCCTTCGTACATAAGGTACAGTAGACGTCGCGTTGCGAGCAGAATTAAGCGCACGCTTTTCGAAGACGAACTGGCTTTCGTGTGCTTAATTGAGCTGCTCTGGCCTGCGGAAGTGGCTCAGGCGCTGGTCAATAATGGTTTTCCTTCAATTGGAGTGGTCAAGGATATCTCGAATTGCTCCGTGCCGCCAATTGCGCGAACAAATTGCCGGCAACTGTTTTCGCCAAAGAAGAAGAAGCCTCATTTTAAGCTTGTCGCAAGACAGGACAGTAGTATACCCCCCCATCTACGGCGCAAAGTTACGCCCGTGCGCCGT